>JAMYXO010004640.1:0-17059 GCA_033310375.1 Conus canariensis | reverse complement strand
TCCAATGCGTATCAGATTAGATAGAATTATGCCATAACATTCTTGTCACAAACAGTACTTAATAGAAAAGCGTGTATGACTTAACACCGTAACAGTGTTTTTTGTTCATTTTGCAAGACAGACAGATTCAATTCAACATGCTTTTGTTATTGTATATTATGTAGACAATTTCTGGTGCAAAAACTAGCAGAGAAAATATAGTCAAAATATGTGGAAAACTGTTTAAGAATCGATTTTAATATAGAACTGGTAGTAATTTAGGTACTAATAAACAAATGAAAACAGACCAAGGTTATGACCAATTTATCATTTTTGCAAATGTTTTGTATAACATTAATGCATAAAATGAATAATATCAAATATAATCTCAAACTCTTTTTGAGTTGAAGAACAAAAATTGAAATAAAGAAATACATGCAAGGCATGGTAATGCGATGCATAGAAGTTGTATAAAGTGGTTATTCCTTTACCAGACTCTTGTGGGAATGTGGACAGCCATGAAATGTTGATACCTTCTGAACATTTCTCCCACAGATTGCTGTACATACATGAATATGGATTGGAGCTGAATATCTCTGTTGTCTTGATGGGGTGCATTTACTCCTAGTCTCTCTGGGAACTGATTGTTTTGACTTTGTTTGTAAATATTTTATTTGTATATCACAGCATGAATTTAAAAAAACAAACAAACAAAAACAAACTAGGTATGCACCTTTCAAGCATTCATATTAGCGCATGGGTCCATATTCTACTAATAACCAGAGAATAATTGTGTACCCCCTATTGTGTTTGAATAGTTGTTAGATAAAATTTTTGTAAATAACAAAACGGGGGGGGGGGGGGGGGGAGCTTGTGCATACAAAGTGAAAGTGCCCAATCCAGAACTAACAATAATAAAAAGGCATGGAACCTGAACCAGAAATGAAATGCACTCTGTTCTACGCCAATGATAAAACAATTCATTACACATTTATTCTGTGCAATCAATGAAAGCAATTCATGCTACAATCCAACAAGTAAATGGAACGTCAAAGTCATTCTCTTCCTCTGTTGTTAATATGAAGCACCTTGGCAAGGACTACAGTACATTGATGTAAGCAAGTCTAGGGCACAGAGGGGGGGAATTCATCCATCATCCACCCCATCCTATAATCATAAATCCAAAAATAAACAACTTAAAACCTACCCAACCCCCCCCCCCCCCCCCCCCCCCATTCCCCCAATCCTTCCCAACAAAATCACAATTCCCCCCATCACACACACCACAAAACCCACCACCACCCTAATAATAAAATCATCCATACAAAAAAAAAAACCCAAAAAATAAAACCCCAAACCCCCCCTATAAATCTAAAACTCAAATCACAAAAACCAAAAACCCAAAAAAAAAACCCCCCCCCAAATCCCCCTTCACCCAAATTACACCCAATTACAAAAAACCCAAATAAACAACTACCCCCCCCACCCCAAAACCACAAAACCCCACCAACAACCCCAAAAACCCCCCAAAATTTCAAACCAACAACACTAAATCCCCCCCCCAATCCCCAACCCCCCCCCCCCCACCCCCCCCTCATAATCCACCCATAATCCCCCCACCCCCCCAATCCCACACACCCAAAACCCCATATAACTACCCCCCCCCCCAAAAAACCCTCCATAAATATCCCCCCCATAACATTAAAAACCACACCCCCCAATTCTAAAACAAAAACCCAAACCAAAAATAAATCAAACCAAAACCCCCTATAAAAACCCCCCACACCCTAAAAATAACCCCCATCCCTCAAAACAAAAAAAATTCCCCCACCCCCCCCACTCAATCTCAAATCAACCCTCACCCCATATTCCAAAAAACAAAATTCCCTACCAAAAAAAAATCTCTACCCCCAATAAAACCATAAACCCCCCTTTACCCCCATATCCCCCATCATATCCCCACCCCCACCCTCATAAACCTCCTCCCCACTACCCCTTTCCCCATCCAACTCCCCCCCCTTAAACCCCCCCAAACCCCCTCCCCTCAAAAAAACCCCAATAAAATATCTTCTTATATATAATCTTTTTTTTTAAATTTAAAAATTTATCTCCCCTCTTCCCCTAAAACCTTCTCCAAACATAACAATCTCTTATAAAATACTATAAACCATCCATCTCTACCAACAAAACCCCTCAAACCCAAAAAACCCAAAAACCCCCCACCTATTCCCACTACAAAAATACAAATATTCAACAAAATCAATCCCCCCAATACATACTCTAACACCATAAACACAAAAAAAATAATAATATAAAAAAAAAAAAAAAAAAAAAAAAACCCTCAAAATATCACTCAAATCCCACTCCCCCCACCACACTAAAAACCCACCCAACTAGAAATCCTAACACACGCAACTAAAACAGCCTAAGAATTAGATATAATCAAACTCACATCTCGAATATCAAAGAGCTTCCTCTAAAATAAAAAACCTATTATTCCCAACCCATCTCTCCTCCCCCCCCATAACAAATAACCCCCCAAACCCACCCCCCCCCCCCCCCCCCCCCCCCCCCCCCCCCCCCCCCCCCCCCCCCAACCAAAACACCAAATACAACAATTATAATCAAATTCCTCCCTTTCACCACCTATTATCCAAATTTCCATATCATTTACCTTAGTGGTCTTGAAATGTGAGTGTGGGTGACCTTATTCAGCTAGCATATTCAAGAAAAATCCATAATCCATCATCCAAAATTAACTAACTAAACATAAATATCCCAACATACACAAATAACAACATTCCTCCCATAACCTAAATAATTTCCAACAAATCACTTATATCCAACAAAAATGTAATGTAGAATTTTCAATCGTAACTAGTTACTTCGTTATCTGGTATATTATAGTTATAGTAGTCTCTAGAGTGTAATATCTAAATCTACTATATCTATCAATTAATGTTAACCATGTGAGTGTCATTCTATGGTGGTGAGTCCTCTTTACTATCTTATAATAAGTCTAGTGAATTGCTATACGTAGTGGTGTTTTAATGACAATGAGTTGAGTTAATATTTACTCGATCAAATATATAGTATCATGAGTGTGTGTGATTTTATGCACTGCACATCGACTCAGCGCATACCTCACCAACGCCAAAATACACACAC
The DNA here is from genome assembly GCA_033310375.1 of Conus canariensis. NCBI lineage: Eukaryota > Metazoa > Mollusca > Gastropoda > Neogastropoda > Conidae > Conus > Conus canariensis. Next base: position 13,912 of record JAMYXO010004640.1, on the reverse strand, counting down.
ATACTTCCTCACACTCACTACAATATTCAACACTCTCACAATTCCAATCCCATACTCACCTAGTCAATCATAATTCTCTTATCTTTATCATATTACACTTACCACACCCTCCTACCTTTCATCATCCTCCACCACTTCCCTCTATGGTATTCAATCACCCCGACATTCACTAGTGACAATACAACATCCACACCAACTAACAAACAAAACCTTAATCCCCCTAACACCATCACAAACATGTAAACTCATCACCTAGCAAACCCACCCCATTCCAAACATCTTAACCCCACAATCAAACCACTAACATAAATTCCCATCCACATTCCAACCCACCACCAATAATGTTCATAGCTAGTTGTCCTCTCTCTCATTTTAAAGGTGTTAAGATATCAGTAGATACTCATGATGCTACTTGTGTTCCTCCTCTATCACCATGATTCTCTACCACTGCAAAAACCTCTCCATGAGCATACAAACGTACAACTCAGCACTCATACTATACGTTATAAACAATCAACCTACATAAAAACTCAACTCATGCAGATAACAGATAGAACCATTCTGGCGCACAATCTCGACACTATTGTATGCGCTACCCTTGCCTGCCATATGTGTGCCTCAGCTCATAATCGCAGACACACTCTCATGACTCTTAAATTCCTAATGTGTCCTCATCTTCTAATCATACATCGCTGTCACTAACTATGATCACATGCTCTAATGCTCTCTCATGTAGAAGTCAGAATAATGCGCACCAGAATCCCTATCTACACATGATATCCAATCGATACCCGCCCATCAAACTCACTTGTCCCAACACACTATACCGTCAATCTCTGCTCGCTACACTCGTAATCTATCTGCTCACTCATCATATCCTCACGACATGTTGTGATCCCAATCAAGCTGTTCAGGATTTCCGCTATAAATACTCGTAACATCTATAGAACCTGTCTACCTGGTCCAATACACAAACTGACACGATCAAGACTGAAGACTGTATATCCTACTTCAGCACCATAGCTCGCCCAGTTTTCTGCAATCTTATCTATCACCAAACGCCAATGTATATGACTCAGTGACATCTCCCACTTGTGATCTCCTGTGTCTAAATAGAGACTCTAGTGAAATATTGATATAGATATCTACCTCCTCTCCCTCCACTCACCGAGAGAGCCGCAGACCATCTCTCTACCTCTAAGCTGAAGACATTCGCCTCTAGAACAGTCACGTTGTCAACCATATCATCAATCCATCTGATGAGTGTGTTATCTGTGTGTCTAATCATCTGTGTCCACCCATACATGTTGTGCTCAACATCACAGATGTGTTAGATGAGAATCTCAATCCTCACACACCCACCTTAGTAATTAGCCGAAGACAGAGTAGTCATCGTGACCACATGCCCACTTATCTTGTCAACCAGAGAAATGTGCGCACCTTCTCACAGTATCTCCGAGATTATTATAACTCATTTGTAAGATGTAATCCATTAGTATCTGATTTGTGACTCAGCCCTATGTACATCCTCGATACCACATGATACTCCAGACTCCTAGCACAGATCATATAATAGAGTAATCATTCGATGTCATTACATCACACCCTTTATAAACATCTGTACTCCACCACTAGTCAGACCGCTTCTCCATGTCTCCCCCGAAACTGATGACGTCCTAATTGAAATAGCTATCTCTGCAGAAGAGTTATACAATGCAACAATTAATCGTACTCCCCTTGTAAAGCTCTCTATACTACATCACGCAACGAGTTGTCTGAGATAGACAGTTAAGATGATCTATTTATCCTTGAGTATCTATCCTATGTATATAGTGTATGACTAGCCTACAAGCATCTCTAGCTCAGTACAGTAAACACTTCTTGACTTCACATGTAATATCACTACATCTATACTAGTCAACGATTTCGAGTTGGTGTCACACACTGAGAGAAGATGTGGTACTGCGTCGAATCTGTAGAATGTCACACGATGAGTAGTTAAAGAACTCACTGCTTATCTCCACTATCAAATGCACCTTCACATCATATAACCCTTACGTCCCTTTCACTATTTTAACATACTCAAAGTGTCGCCCGCTATCTCAGACTCCTCCACCTATGCTGTCTGATCTATGGTCCACTTCGACAGAGTATATCTGCATAGTGAATATCATCGGCGAGTATGTCATGACAGGTGAGTGACTCATCATAGATATTCAGTGGTCACCCAGATAAGTGTGCGAAGTGTCTAGTCTAATAACATATTCAACGAATAACAAGACGACTCCATGAATGACACACTCCTGGTCTGTAGCATTTATCTCTGTGATACCATAGCATATCACAGACGCTCTCCTTTGTCGCTTTGCACGTGAGACATGATCTTTGTATGTAATATGAGGTATTGTAACCTTTGTATGTCTGATGAAGATGACCAAGTCTTATATATAATTGACTATGATTCCGTAACTCATCATCTGGAATCGGCATAGGTCGAATATCGTGTCGTTAGTTAGGCTAGATCAGAGAATCTAAGCCAGCGTGTTATGTAAATTAACCTATAGAGTGTAGGCTAAGTTCTCGCTAAGAAGTGATTGCGAGCGAGATGTGGCAGAGATGTACTTTGGAGGTAGTGACGATATCCCGAGAGATAGCGACACTCCACGCTACTTATTAAGCGAAAGTGTTGTTGTTATGCAGCGAGGAAGCAGCGATAGAAGCTTGAATGTATACAATCTATAAGTTACAGTCACGTGTGAAGAACTAATGAGAGAGGGAGATCAGAGAGAAGAGTCCTGAGGAGTTTCGTAGGACTTGACGTGTTAGATTTCTATAATGCGCTAGACAGCAGAACGCGAAGTATGTATATGATCAGGTTCGATATGGATATAGACTAAGCCCGCACGCGAGTATTCCTGGATGTGGAGATGATGGTGTGAGTTGTGATAGTTGTTGATAGAATCGACAATATCGAATACTGAGTCTTAGGCCTCGGACTCTAGAGAGAGGTGGTACCTCGGAAGTGAATCGTGAAGCAGGTTGTGAGAAATATACTCGATATGGTAGGTCGTAGTCGGGCGAGTATAGATAAAGTGAGGTGTGTTATGTGCTTAGTATTGAGTTTGATGATATCGCGTTGAAGATAAGAAAAGGAGATAATCGTCGTACTGAAGCAGAAGAGAAGTGATAGTTGTACTGGAGTAAGTGGGGAGCATATGGTTGGAATATTGTCACTGTTCTTATATAATACGGTGAATGTATGGAGTTGTGAAGTGTGAGCACCGGGTCAACTTGTGAAATCTAGAAGATGCTATAGATGATATTGTTGTGTGTTTGATTGATGGATTGTGGTGTGACAATACACTTGCATGTAAACGCTTTTCTTAGAAGTCCTTTAAACTACTAACAAGTTTTTATATGAGCGAGTTGGTGCAATGCCCTTTTACATTTAATATGTGTCAAAGTGTTATCAAATATTGCCGTCTTGTAGAGTGCTGTGAGTAAGAATTCGCTCGCAGGTGTATCTTTTGACAATGTGCCGCATGCCCACGTGCGAGCTGTGATCGGTCAGTAAGTACGCTTCAGTGAAAGCGTAGATTCACTATGTGTGATGTAATCTCTAAGAATGGAGTGCTAAGAACTCATTGTGCTGTGTAAGATAGAAATCTCTATCGCGGAGTATAGATAAAAGAACATATCTTCAGTTGTTATGATAACTTAGACGAGACTGAGGCGCTGTGGCGCTATTGATCAATCCACAAATAAGCGACCACACTATCGCGCCAGCACATCCGGCTCAGGCCCTGCTACTCATTTCTCCTTTTCTACTCTTCCGCGCTTCTAAGCCAGAGAATGATTGATCACAACTATCTTACAGGCAGTCGGTTACTTTCCAGCCGGATGCTCTGCCCCACATTTAACTCACTTCCCTATCGTCTGTTAAAGCATCATTTTGAACCAGAACACTTACTTTGATATTGTAGACTATATGACGTTTTCTGATGATGGTAACATTGATATGTTGGTGTTCTTCTATCATTGGATCATTATTTAGAAAAAACCTTTAGTGAAAATGGTGAAACAAAATTGTGCCCTGTATGCAGCGTTGTCGAAGGACGAACTTGGGCTCTAGATGAAAACTGGTCCAGTTTACAGAGAACAACGTTTGATTCTGGGAAGAAGAGAAGTGATAATTGGGTCTGATTGTGGATAAAGTATTTTATGAACTTATGGTGTTCTTTTCCTTTAGAAGTAGAGCTTTTATATACACAAGAGTTGGTTTTTACTCAATGTGCAAAGAGTTGGTAATATAAGAATGATTATGAGTATATTATTGCCATCCTGAATACGTGAGGGGGCTTGAAACCTTTTCAAAACAAGGAAATTTGAAACCAAAAAGGCGAGCAGAAAGATGTAGAGATGATGTTGACAAAAAAGGTTAAAGTTATCTGATGCACAGTAACAATGTTTTCTATCGAATTAAAAATGGCATCATTTTTAGTCTGGAAAAAAAGTGTTACACATCATGTTCTGTTTCAGTACCGACTTTTTGTATTTTCAAAATACTGAAAAACTAAGCCATGAATATAAAGAGTGATAGAAAGGGTAAAAACAGCTTCTGTATGGGGGGGATATTGACCAAGAGTGCCAACTCTTGCTAACTTCCACATGTGAAAATCAGTCAGCTTTGTTTCTTCACAGCATCCCTGCTACATTGTACAACGGTGATCGAGACGCATGAGTTGGAGCCAAGTATGATGGAGGAATCGCAAGGACTATGTTAATGCAATTGACATTTCCCTGGGAGAAGTCTCTGCAGTGTGATGAAATTTTAAACCCACCCTTCCATTGTCAAAAACTTACAAAAAAATTTTTAAATATTGTCCCAAAACTCTAAAATGACACTGTTGTTGGGAATTTTTCCAATAGCATTTTGGGGGGGGGTAAGGTAATATTGCTTATACCCAAAGCTAACCGAAAAGGGGCTGCCCCCGTAAAGTAACCGCAAGTCATTTTAAAAAAAAGAAAACATTCAATCTCTTTAAAATTCACCTTTCTAAAAAACGCCCAAAAGAAATTTTTTAAAAAACCCTTTTTTTCCCCGAAAAATCTTAGATCAAAAAAAAAAATGTTTGTATTCAAAAAATTCAAAGATCACATCAAGTGGGAATCTCTCAACTTTTTTTTTGGAGTTGGTAAAGTGTTTTGTCTCGCATCATAAAGCCCCCAACCCACTCTAAAAAGTGGTCTTTTAGGGGGGAAAAGCACCTGGAGTTCTACATCTTTTAAATAAAAGTTTATGTGTAAAACCGGGGCCCCGTATGTAAACGGACAAAACTTTTTTCTTTACAATGCCTGGGGAAAATGCTAGAAATTTTTGGTTTTGGGGCAGTTTTTTTAAAAAAATTTTCTATTGGGGAGTTTTTCCCCTTCCCAAAAAAGGGCTTTGACAAAACCTGTGTTTTGGGGTTTTTATTTCGTGAAAGGGGAAAAGGACAGGCTCAGCTCAGCTCTTTCGGCACTCTTGGAAAATTGATCAATTATTACCTTTTGTTCAAAACCCTACTGGCTGGGAACCTAAGCAAAACCTGATCCATCTGATTTCAGAGAGGTGTATGGTTTGAATCTTTTGCTTTTAGGGTGTTTGGGGATTAGGGCCCAAAGCAATGGCCCCAAAGCAAAAAGGGAGTCAGAAAAATGAGGTAATCTTTATGTTTTGTTTTTAAAAAAACCCTTTTCCCAAGACCCGGGGCCCAAGGGGCGTGTCGCAAGTGCGATGGAGCCGTCAGTGGGAATGCGAGTTTAGGGAAAGGGGGGTCTGGGGTTTAAAAAAAAAAATTTAAAAACCCCCTGGGAGTTTAAAAATTTTTTATCTTTTTCTTTGATGAAAAACTATTCTTCCAACGGGCAAAAAATCTGTTGCAACCAAATCTTAATTAGCACGCAGGAATTGAGTGAAAATCACCAGTTCTGTACCAAAAAATTTTCATGTAACTGCTTTTTAATTTTTTTAAAAAGTAAATGACGCTCTAGGTTTTGTTTTTTCCCCCCCTCACTTTAAGCTGTAGGGAGCAAAAAAATCTGAAGCTCTGCAGATACATTTTTAGAATTGTGGTGTGTACAGAATCCCTTTGGGGGGAAAAACTTGTAATTAAAAGTGTTTTTTTTTTTTTAAATTTTTGGATTTTTATAAAAATTCTAAAAAAAAAAAAAAAAATTAAAAAATTTTCACTCTAAAAAGGGGCTCAGTGAAACTTGTTTTGGAACTTTGATGAAATCTTGAGTTCACATTCTGTTAAGGTTCAGTGTTGGAAAAAATGGCCCCCCTGTTTTCATCAGTTTGGATTATTCTTTCCTTTTTTTGGTGCACTTGAACGTTTTCTAGAAAAGTTGTCTGCAACTGTATGTAAGAAAGATAAGTTGGTGGGTCCCAAAAATAAAAAAATTGATGAAGTTTTAAACCCAAAAATTTTTTTCAATTTGATGACTGTGGGTACCTGCCCTTTTGGGTACTTAACTGTGCTTTTTTGGGGTTTGTTCATGACAAAAAATTGAAACGGATTTTCACATGTCCAGGAAAAACAAGAAGTACTCCAAAAAAACAAGATCCATTCATTGGAAAACCAATGTTGCAAAGAAAGAAAGAAAAATTTCCATTACCCCTCACAAAACAAATGGGCCCTTTTGGGAAAAAGGATTCCCATCCCCAAAGAAACGGAAACAAAGTAAAAACAGATAGGGAAAAATGTTTTTTTATTCCCGAGATTGGGGGGAAAAAAAATTTTTTGCCCAAAATTTCCCCTCCGACGTTTCCCAAAACTTCAGGCCAGAAAAAAAAAAAAATTTTTGGCACAAACCCGATAAGGAAGAAAAATATATGATAGTTTCCAAAAAAAGGGAAAAAGGGGCTAAAGGGCCAAAATGATAGGCATCATTTTTGGGGTTTTCCCTTTTAATGTGGGCTATGTGTGTGCAATATTTGGGGGCTTTTTCTTACAGTATGTTAAAATTCCCCCAGCAAAGTAATGCGGTATACATGTGTGTAATGCTATGTGTATCCAGTGCTTCCAAAATGTGTGTGTGAAAAATCTGTACCCCGCTTAAACAGAGTATTGTATCCCCAGTACAACAAGCCCTTGGATAACCACATGTCCACAGATATTTTGCACACAAGCACGTGTTTACATCTCCCCCCCTTTAAAAAAAAAAAAAAAAAAAAAAAAGCTAAAAAATTTTTTTTTTCCCCCCCGAAAGCCCCTTTAAAAGCATCTGCAAAGTCTTGTTTACCCCCAAAAGGGAAAAGGGGGGGGCTGAAAAATTATTTCAAAGGGGAACAGGGTGAGCAAGATGTTTTTTTTTTTTTTATCGGCCCTTCTCCCTTTAGGGTAGGAATCCAACACCCCAACTTTTTTTACACAGCAAGGTGCTGATTGTAATAAAAAAAAGTGAGTTAAAATTACTTTATTAGATTAAACATACTTTTAAAAAAATGTCTTCCAAAAAAAAATACTAGAAAAATTTTTTTTTGTACAAAAAGACAACACAAAATACATAGCATAATTTTTTTTCTGTCAAGAGACGAAGAGCATCGGTCACTAAAATTAATGCACTATCAACAAGCCTCAGGAGGAATGAAAAAGCGATTTATGTTTCTGCATATGTTTTGCATGGCATTCCTTTTTTGATAGTAAACTTTCCTTCACTCAACTTGAAAATGATCCAATTCTGCAAGGCTGAGGATTTCAGAAAATGCGGAGGGGGTGTTTACTCTACCTTTAAGGTTTCATTGAATTTGTTTTTCAAAAGGCTGGTCAAATATTTTAAAATTAATTGATTGAAAAATTTTATGTATATTTGCTTCGAACTCATTTTGGGGCTGAATGTTTAAAAAAAAACTTAATTTGCCCAAATGATGTTTTGTTTCCCGATACTGTTTTGCATGTTTTTGTGCAAACAGTCCATGAAAAAATGTGGTTTAATTTTTCATACCAATAGTCAGTGAAAATTTTCTGTTCTTTCCCTTTTTTTATGTTGTTTTGATTAAAACCCAAAAAGGGGAACCAAAAATTTTTTATATTTTGTCCCTTTTTGGGGAAAAGGTTTGCCCCCATGAGCTTTAACCCTTTTAATAATTCCCCCGCGATTCACAAACCTTTTTATGCCCATCCCCCTTCCCCCCAAAACCCCCAAAGGGCCAAACCCCGCCCCCCTTTTCAATCATGCCCTAACCCCTAAGAATTGAAAGTTACATCTGCTTTTCCCTAATTTTTGGTATAATCACCCCGTTCCCCAAGACCCCCCCCCCAACTTTAAGAGGGGGAAGGTAAAAGGAAGGTAAAGTTGCTTAAAAGCCCAGCTGACCGAAAGGGGGATTTTCAGGACTGTCACCAAAGTTGAAATCAATCACAAGCGTTTTCCCAAATTTTGTCCCCAAAAAAAAAAAAAAAGTTACAAAAATTTATTTAATTTTTATGTTTTAAAAACCCTGACGTGTTTCCTTCAAAAAGACCCCAAATTTTGGGAAACATCAGTTAAGGGTTGGGTTTTTACCATGGGGAAGAAAAATTCCGGGTTTTCAGAACATTAGCCCTTAAACCTCCTCCCACTTCCCCCCCCCCCACAAAAAAAATATGATTTTAAATAAAGAGCCGATACCCTGGCCTCAAATTTTCATTTTTCCCCGCCCTTGACTGGGATGTATAAATTTTTCCATAAATGGAAAATTTTGCCTTTCACTGATTGTAGTTTGTGGTTTTCCCTTCAGTGTAATTTAGGGTAAAAGGTAATATTTTCCTTTTTAGGCCCAGCTGACTGCCAAAAGGGCCAAAAGGGCCAAAAGGGGTTTTTCAGGTCCAAAAAGTTTGCCAGTCTAACCCTTTGGCGATTTAGAAAAAAAGGAAAAAAAGAAAATTAAAAAAACCCTTTAAAATTAAAAACCTTAGAACATCCCCAAAATTTTGAAAGTTTCAATGTTTTTTGTTGGGAATTTTTTTGGTTTTTACCCCAAAATAAACCTATCCCCCCGGGGTTTTAAGCCTATTTTCACCCCCTTGGGGGTTTTTTTAAAAAAAGGAAAAAAAAATTTTCCCCCTTTTTTAAAAAACCTTACCCCTTTTTTTTAAAATTAAAAAAAAATTTTTTTTTTTTTTCAAATTCTTTTTAAAACTACGTTTTAAACCTTTTTAAAAAACGCTTTCTTTTTTCCCCATTTTCTGACCCCCCTATTTAAAGAAAATTTTCTTGGGGGGTTTTTTTTAAGGGGGGTTTTTTAAATTTTTTAAAACCTTTTCCTTTTCCCACCCCAAAAAAAAAAAACCCAAAAAAAGGAAAAAAAAAAAAAAACCCCCCCCAAAAAATTAAAATTTAAACCCCCCCCCCCCTTACCTTTTTGGGGCCCCCTTTTCATTTAAATTTGTGAAAACGGAGCCCCCCCCCCACCAATTTATTAAAAAATTTTAGGATGGGAGGGGGTATAGGGTCATGTAATACTCTGCACCTTTTCCCCCAAATTTTTTCTTTTTTTTTTTTGTTAAAGAATTTTTTTTGCATTTATCTTTTAAAATTTCTTTAAAAAAATTTATTTTTTTAAAAAAGGCAAAAAAGGAATAAATTGTGAAAAAGAAAAGAGGAAAAAGGGAAAAATGAAAAGTTAACCCGGGGAAAGGGGGGGAAAGAGGGGACTTTTTAATAGGGGGGGGTTTAATAAAGGGGGGATTTTTTGGGGGGAACAAAAATTTTGGATTGGGTTTTTTTTAAAGGTCAAGTTTAACTAAAAAAAAAAAAAAAACCCAAAAAACTCCAAATTTTTTTAATTTTTGGAAAAAAAGGGTTTTTTAATTTTGGGGGGGTTTTTTAGACAAAGATCTCTCCAAAAATTTAACAAAAATCATTCTTTTTTAAAAAAATATGGACTAAACCTTGTGGCGAAATAAAATTAATAAATTTTTAAAAAAAAATTTAAAACCTAAATTAAATGGGGAAAAAAATGAAAGTAAAACGGAATACAAAAAACCCAAAAAAAAAACCAAAAAACTTTTTTAAATGGCGGGAAAAGGGGTGGGGAATTTAAATTTAGGATGGGAGGAAAGGGTAATGGAAAAAATGGGGGGGGAAAGGAGTGGGGGGGAGGGGGGCAGGTAAAAAGAAAGAAAGATGAGAATGAACAAAAAATCAAAGGAACAGGAAGGGAAAAGGGTTAAAATGAGAAAAGCAAAAAAAAACAACTGGAGGATAAGCAAGTTTTTTGAGGAAACTGCATGGAAATTTGGGGAAAAACCTATACAAAAAGGGTTTGGCCCTGGAATTTGCTATGTGACAAAAAAAAAATTTAAGAATGTGGGGAGCTTGTGTTTTCCAAAGGGACGGACGAAACCGTTTTTCCGGGTTAGGAACTAGGAAAAAGAGAAAATATGCCAAGTACAAGCCCAAAAAGAATTGGGAAAAAAGAATAGCTGCAGGCTTTTAAAAAAAGGGGGTTTAAAAAATTTCAAAAAAGAAAATTACAGGGAAAAAAAATGGGGCTCTGAATGGATGGATATAAGTTGAGAAAAAGAAATTGAGGGAGAGTTTTTTAATGCCAAAAGCAAGGGGAAAAAAAAATGAAATGTAAAGGGTTTAAATAGAAAAAGAAAAGAAGATAAAATAATGTTGCTTATAGCCCAGCGACCGCAAAAGGGCCACATCAGGGCTGGGACCATGTTAAGATAAGAAAAAAGTTGGGTTATAGCCCAGCAACCGCAAAAAGGGCCCCCAAAACCCGGGCTGTCACCCTGTTTTAAAATTTAACTTCACAAAGGGCAAGAAAGGCAAAAAGGGTAGAATAGGAAAAAAAGGGGGGTTCTATTTGTCTGGGGGCCCCCAAATCCCAACCCTTTTGACATGGGGGGACCCTACCAGGGGCATCAATTCCTACCCCGTAATGCTTGGGGGATTTAGCAGCTTGGCTATAAGGTCTAGAAGCGTTTACGCCCAACTAACCATTGGGCGACTATTGAGGGCCCCCTCAGCAAAAGGGTTTGAAGATAATGGACCCGCAAACCCCCGACCACGGGGAAGGTTTTGCAAACCCCCGGGGGGAGAAAAAAAAGGAAACCTCAGATTTTGAAAAGAAAATGGGGGAAAAAAGGAAAACTGAAAAACAATTGTGTTTGGATGTCTGTAAATTGGAACCTTAAAAAGGAAGCAAGGTGGTTGGACAAAAAACAAAAATAAAAAAGGGGGAATTTAAACACTGTTCAGTTTACATTGCAAATCCAGCTGACAACAAAAAACAAATGCAAATGGGAAAAAATGTTTGTGGGCAGGCGGGGGAAATTTGGAAAAGATGTAAATTTGATTTTTGCAGGGGAGCTGGGGGAAAAAGAAGGGGGGCGCCCCTTACTCCTCATTCCTAGTACATATGCCCGGGATAAAGGGGAAAAGCTTTTAAAAAAAAAGGGGTTTGAAATGGGGGCAAAAAGAAGCAAAAGCAAAAAATTTTTGGGAAAACAGGGAATGAGAAGGGAGGGGGCAAACCAACCTCCTCATCCCCTTTGTATTGCCCAGGAGCTGAAAACAGTGAAACAAATGCAGGAACATGTAAATTTTTAAAGAAGGGGAGAGAAATACAAATCTAAGGAAAGAGGAAAAAAAAGTCAACAGAGATGTAACAAAAAATGTTTAAAAAGAAAGTATGAGACAGAAATGGTTTAGATTTAGAAGGGAGTTTAGTGGAAGGGTGCAAAAGGTTAGGAAAAAAAAAAGAAGGGAAAAAGCCCAAAAAACCCCCCCCCAAATTTTTAAGGTTTTTTTTTTTTTTTTTCCCCTTTAAAAAAAAAAAGGGGGGTTTTTTTTTTTGGGGGTTTTTTTTTTGGGGGGTTTTTGGGGAAACCTTTCCCAAAAATTTTTTTTTTTGGGGGTTTTTTTGGGGGGGGGCCAAAAAATTTTTTCCCGGGGGAAAAAAAAGGGAAAAAATTTTTTGGGGGGCCCCCCCAAAAATTTTTTAAAGGGAAGGGGAAAAAAAAATTTTTTTAAAAAAGGGGGAAAAAAAAAAAAATTTTTTTTTTTTTTTTTTCCCTTTTTTTAAAGGGGGGGGTTTTTTAAAAATTTTTTTTAAAAAATTTTTGGGCCCCGGGGCAAAAAAAAAAAAAATTTTTTTGGGGGGGCCCCCCTTTTTAAAAATTTCCCCCCCCCAAAAAAGGGGAAATTTCCCCCCCTTTAAAAGGGGTTTTTTTCCCCCCAAAAAAAAATTTTGGGGTTTTTCCGGGGCCCCAAAAAAAAAACCCGGGGGGGGGGGAAAAAAACCCTTTTCCCCTTTGTTTCCCCCTTTAAAAAAACCCGGGGTTTTTTAAAAGGGGGGGAAAATTTTTTCCCCCAAAAAAAAAATTTTTTTTTTTTTAAAAAAAGGTTTTTTTTGGGGGGAAAAATTTAAAAAAAAGGGTTTTTTAAAAAAAAAAAAAAAAAAAAGGGGAAAAAAGGGGGGAAACGGGAAAAATTTTTTAAAAAAGAAAAATTTTTTAAAACCCCGGGGTTTAAAAAAAAAACCCACAGGGGGGGGGTTTAAATTTTTTTTTGGGGGAAAAAAAAAAAAAAAAAAGGGGAAAAAAAAAAAAAGGGGGAAAAAAATTTTTTTTTTTTTAAAAAAAAAGTTTTTTTTTAAAAAAAAAATTTTTAAAAAAAGGGGGTTTAAAAACCCAAGTTCCAAAAAAAAGGCAAATTTTAAAAAATTTTTTTAAAAAAATTTAAATTTTTTTTTTAAAATTTTTTTTTTAAAAAAAATTTTTTTTTTAAACGGAAAATTTTTAAAAAAAAAAAAAAATTTTTAAACCCAAAAAAAAAAAAATTTTAAAAAAAAATTTTCGGCCCCCCCCCAAAATTTTTTTTTCCCCCCCCTTTTTCCCCTTTTCCAAAAACCCCCAAAAAAACCCTTAAAAAAAAAAAAACCCCCCCCCAAAACCCCCCTTTTTTTTTTTCCCCAAAAATTTTAAAAAAGGTTTTTTTTCCCTTTTTAAATTTTTTTTTTTGGGGAAAAAAAGGGCCCCCCCCCCCGGGGGGGGGCCCAAAAAAAAAAAAAAAACCCCCCCCAAAAAAAAATTTTAAAAAAAAATTTTTTTTCCCCCCGGGTTTAAAAAAACCCCCCAAAAAAAAAATTTAAAAAAAAAGGGCCTGGGGGGGTTTAAAATTAAAGGGGGGGGGGCGGGGGGGGGTTTTTAAAAAGGGGGTTTTTTTTTTCATTTTTTTTTTTTCCCCCAAAAAACCCCTTTTTAAAAAACTTTTTGGTTTTTAAAAAATTTTTTCCCGGAAAAAAAAAAAGGGGTTTTTTAAAAATAAAAATTTTTAAACCCCCCCCCCCCTTTTTTAAAAAATTTTTTTAAAAAAAAAACCCCTTTTGGAAAAAACCCCAAAAAAAAAAAAAAGGGGGGGCCCCCTTTTAAATTTTTCCTCCAAAAATTTTAAAACCTTGAAAAATTTTTAAAAAAATTTTTTTCCAAAAAAAGGGGGAAAAACCCCCTTTTTTTTTTTTTTTTTTTTTTTTTTCCCCCCCCGGTTTTTTTTGGGGGGGCGGGCTTTTGGCCCAAAAAAACCCTAAAAGGAAAAAGGGGGGGGTTTTTTTGGCCCCCCTTTTTTTTTTAACCCCCCCTTTACGGGAAAATTTTTTAAAAAAAAACCCCCGGGGGGGTTTTTCCGGGGGGGGGGGCCCCAAAAATTTTAAAAAAACCCCCCCCCAAAAAAAAAATTTTTTTTTTTTTTAAAAAAAAAAGGGGGGGGGGGGGGGGGGGTATAAAAAATTTTTTAAAAAAAGGGACAAAAAAAAAATTTTGGGGGGGGGAAAAAAAAAAAATTTTTTTTTTTTTTTTTTTTTGGGGTTTTGGGGGTTTAAAAAAAAAATTTTTTTTTTTTTTAAAAAAAAAAATTTTAAAAAGGGCCCCCTTTT
>JAMYXO010004639.1:5000-17059 GCA_033310375.1 Conus canariensis | reverse complement strand
TTTGCATTTGTGTTATGTTTGTTAATCTGAAAGTTTTTATGTCTACAGCAGCAGCTATCTCTTCTTTGGGCACTTTTGGATAAGTCGTAACAGACATGCTTTTTTAAAATAAAAATAATTTAGTATTGGATATCTTTCAATCTGTTATCTTGAATATTCAGCTGCGCATCATATATTAAAAACAAATGTACATTAAGTGGTTTATCACTCTCTTTTTCTTTATCAATTTGAATGTTTATTACGTCTTTAACTGTTCTCCACTCCCATGCAACTGATTATCTTCTGTTGACCTTAGGTCAATCCATAAACCGTATTTCGTTGTTAAATATTCATCAAGTCTAACACTGTGAAGGTGTAGATCTTTAGACACAAGGTCTACTGTTGGATTTCTACAACCTCCCGCCTCCAAACAATTTTCTTATTTCATCAAAATGATGATAAGGTTATAAGCCCGCTACCGTAGACTTGGTTAGGACTACCCTCAATTGAACATTGTACTTTCGTTATTTTAGGATTAATAAATTTTTCACTTTGTCTTTTGAATGGTTCTTCATCTTCACACAGCAATAAAATACCTTTAAGGGATCTTGCTGCAGCACTAAAACTAAAGTTCCATATTGTGTCTGCCCTGCTTTTAGGATATTTTGAATGATGAATCACTCTTTCGTAATATATTGCTAATTTTGGACTGATATTGTTGCTCAATCAGCCTTGCTAAGTTAGGGTTGCTAACAATGTCAAACTCTAACGAGATGTCGAAAATGCTGTACTTGGAATCAGTGTCTGTAGATTTAATGACACGTTTGTATTCATTAAAAGTTAGTTCATATGACAATCTGTCTTTTAATGCTCCTTGAAAGTATGGCGCATGCGCTTTTAACAACTCAAAATCCAAGGGTATAGAAAAGCGATTTCCAAACGCATAACTTACAGCTTCATACTTGTTACCGTCTTTAGCATCTTCGGCGTCTATTCTGTGTTTTAGTGCTTCGTTATTTTCGATTCCTTGAAACGCAAGATCGGCCCTTTCATTATCGGTTAGCCATAGATCAGAATAGATTAGAAATATGTCTGCATTGTGTAAAGAAAATATTTCTTGCCCCTCAAGTTTTATAGAAATTTTCTTAACGATTGCCCGTCCCAGATTCTGTACAACTGTCCTGTTTACGTCTGTTGCTGAATCAAGTTCTATTTTAAAAGTAAGCCGTGCAGATCCCGGCACAATCACTTCATCTGCTCCTAGGTCTGGAAATTTGACAGTAAGAATCTGATCTGAATCAATAGTAGATGGATTATTTGGAACAATAATATTCTGTTTATTTCCCTTCACGCCAAAGGGCTCTTTCAGTCTTCTATGCGGGTCAAGAATCGAACCATATGCTTGTGACATTTTTTTTATAAAACAAAATAAAAAGTTAATTATTTAAAAACATGGCAGAAGAAGATTATGATGTTTTTGATCCTGGAGACGACATGAGTGAAATGACGCCTTTGACACATCCATTACAATCATTGCGGCGTGAATTAACAGAAAGTAAGGTCAAATCATTTTATCAAAGTTTAGGCCAAGAACCTCCCGAATTTATAGACCCTAATGATTTTGAAACAAAAGATGACCATTTGTTTGTGAAAAACGAGCAAGGACAACTTGTTCAGCTTACAACTAAACCAGACCCATCAAAGTTTTTAGCAAAGACTACAATTAGACAAAGGCTCAGTTGTGAGCGATCAAAATCGCCTTGGCATTGCTAAACCGCGAAGATTAGACAGTGAGGCAGTTGCTAAACTTCAAAACACACTACAAGAACTCCCAACAGATAACCAAATACAAAACATACCCCTTAAAGATTTAAGCCCAACAGCAGACGAAATAATAGAAACCAGTTTTTCAGAAGAAACAGTATTAAAAACTATGCACGATCCGCCGCTACCTATGAGAGAAATAACGGCCCTTGATCATGCTTTGAAAAGCATCAGAGGCGAATTAACAAACAATTTAGCAAAACTGGGTGAACTAGATGAGCATATAAAAAGAGAAAAAGAAAAACTAGTTGAGGCTGATGACCACAACTTAGGACCTGGTGTTAAAGAAAGAATAACACAAAGACTAAAAGATCTTGAACAAGAGAGATCAGCAAGACTAGAAGTGCTGTCTACTAACCGAGAACAATTACGAACTCAAGTGAGCAGAATAAGAGAAACTATCCAAAGAATTTTATATGAAGACACGACGCTAGCAGAACGAATAAGAACACTGTTTAGAGAGCAAGGTGTCACATTAGCGAGCGTTATAACAGCCTTAGGATTTGCAATAAATACACTGGTGTTGGCTATTACAGGCGGCGGTGGTGGGGGAGCAGTGCCACCAGGACCACCATCAGATAAATCATGGGTAAAAAAACAACTTGATCATCTTGCAAGTTTATTAAAAAAATTAGCCAGTAAGGCAATAGACTCTTTGCCTGGTATAATAGGGGGGATCGTTAGCTGGCTTTTGTCTACTGCAAGTAAAGTAGTTGGCTTTATGGCCGAGCACTTATGGGCATTAGTTGTCTTAATAGTTGGGTTACTCTTTAGTAAGATAAAGACCAAGTAATCCTAGGGCAGTTAATCCAATAACAAGTGCCGTCTTTTCATATTCATGGTCATTATTTCTTGGGGCCACAAGGATTGAATGGGGGGGTTTGGGGGGCTCGGGGATTGGTGGGGCTTCTTTTTTTATTGCTATTGCTGGCTTAGAATTTATGTCGTTTTTTCCGACCTTCTCTTCTTTACCAGCCACAAGGATTTCATTATTATAGTTTATTATTGTTCCTATCTGAAGTCTGAGGTCAGAAGGCAGCATGTATAAACCAGTGCCAACAGCAAAGTCTACTTTCGATCTTGCGTATTGCAAAACATTTTGGTACCTTTTAATACTTGAAGGCAAATCAATTGCAGAATTAATAGAATCCTCTAAATTTGCTAAATACTGTTTTTGGGCGTCAAAGCCAGTAGAAGGATCAATTATGTTTGATCTCGTTTGTGCTTGCGAACCTAGCAAACACCAAACATAAGTACGAATGGAGTCGTTTATTCGTTCTATTCCCGCTCTAGTTAGACCATTAGAAGTATCCAAAATAAATGTTGTCCATGCTGTTTTATGCTCTTGCTCTATGGACCCGAGGTGAACAGTTGTGCCTGAAGAGAAAGATGTGTAAGGAGGATTCCAATCATAGTTATACTTTCTATGCACGCCCCAATAATAAAGAGTGCCTAAACCATGATTAAGATCCAACTTTTGTCTAAAGTCTGTCTTTGGGTCAATATCAAATTCGTTACATATCCTTTCAAAAGCCTTGTAATCTATTCTGTTGCTGAATGGATTAAACGTTTTGTCATTTGGTAATGGCGCTTGCAGTTCAGATAAAATACGTCTGAAGGTGTAATAGAAATGAAATCTATACACTGACCTCACCAAAGGATCAGGATGATTTAAATGATCAGCATATGACACTCCACACCCAGTTGATGCACAAAACACAGCAAAGTTTAACTGGTTCTGATAAAACTGCATCGGATGACTGAACCACACTTTCGGGATGTAGTCGTTTTTGATAGGAGGGTTAAGATAACGATCCAATGAAGTACTAACCTTTACTTGAAAGGCGTCAGTCTGAGTCACAGAAATGTCGAGGGTATCAGTTGTTATATCTTTAGGACTGTAGTGCGGTCCAACAGAATATTTTGCATTAGTATATTTGAATGCACTCATTTTTAAATTTGTTTTAAAAATGTTTGTAACAATAACAACTCAAGACAGTCCTTCGTTTTTAGAATATGCTATTGATAATAACTGCGGAACCCAAAGGGTCGCACTCCATGAAATATTCTACAAAGTCGTATGGTTTAATATAAGTCAATCCAAGAAGAATAATGAGATTTCAAAACTTGACAGAAGAGGAGACGTAATTAGCCAGTTAACCATACCTGATGGTTATTACGGGTTTTGCTCGCTAAAAGAAGCAATGAGTAACTTCGACATTACTCTCAAACTTAACAATGCAAATCTAAAAACAATGTTAACATTCAAACCTGAAAAAGAAGTAGTCCATTACTTTTTTGATGTAGAGCTAGCTAAAATGTTAGGCTTTAAAATCAATCAAGCCTATCATAAATTTAGAGTTGCACCAGACGAAACTACTTTTGAGGGAGAATATCCGCTCGATCTTGCCTTATATCCATTACTCTATGTACATTTGGATGAGCTGAGCACTGATGAAAACTTATATGATGGAAGGCCCTCAACTGTTTTAAGAGCTCTTCCATCAGGGAAAGCTGCATATTGCGATTATGAAATTATACGATTCCCTAATTTACAGTTTAAAAGATTAGCTTGTGGGAGGGTCAGATCATTTAATATAAAGATCACAGATAAAACAGGGAAAGTCGTGAAATGTGATAACCTGCACATTGTTTTAGAAATAAAATAATACGTTGTTTTAAAAAATGTCACGTGGACCAGACGATTCGGGGGTCACATTAGCGCCTGAGAGGTGTGTAACTTTAGAATTAAAAGACCTTGCAGACGTTGAGGACTTTGAACAAAACGGTGAGATAGGCACTTTATATGGTTTTGAGTACACTAAAGATGGTTATTATAAACGCAAAGAGGTTGACGACAACAAAAGGTTTCCTAAACTAGAACAACTACGCAATCTAGAAGCAAATAATACAGGTCAGTATGAATATAAAATAGTTCGAAAAACTGACAACAAATGGCACTTAGAACCATATTTAGAATGGGACATAAAATTTGAATTCGTAAGCCCATTTACATTTTTTGACCGTCAAAAAAGTTTCAGAAAAGCATTGAACTCTGGCCCTTTACATGTAAGTCTTATGCCAGAGGACAACAGTCGGAAAGAGATCGAAATAAAGCCGTTTGGGGACAAACAGTACATCCTCCACAGAAGAGAATCGGTTTTAAAGAAAGCTTCTACAAAATTACAGTTCATTCCACGCACAAAATTAGGAGACACGTTCACAATGATATTTAAAATTTCTGTCTTAAAAGATGAGGCAAGAAATGGAGCTGTGGGTGTCAGTGACAACCTTATGGAAGGAATTCTTATTAGCTGGCAAAACTTAGACGTTGACAAACTTAAAGTTACTGTCGTCGTTCTTTACAATGGCGAGGATATTAAGGTCATAACAACAAGCAACAAAATTGATATTAGTTTAAATAGAAACGATCTTACAGAACTGAACTGGATTAATCTTACACATTTGGGCCTTATAGGGTTTTATTATACTGAACAAGTTTTGACAGAGAGTATGATAAAAACAATAACTGGATTAGATTAAATTCTGTTTTAAAACTATGGAGCAGACAACTTTGGTGTCAATGCCGATGTTAAACTTTATGACAAAAACCCCTCATTGTTCATTGATTTGTGGACAGACTGGTTGTGGAAAAACAATATTTGTCCTCGACCTATTACAAACAGTTTATCGTTATAATTTTGATCATATAGTAATTTTCTGCCCAACACTTAAATGGAACAAAGCATATCACGACAGAAGGTTTATATCGACAGATGATGACATATATTTAGTTGATCCTAGCAATAAACTGAGTGAGTGTTTAGAACATTTCTTTAGACAGTTTGAAGGAACTCAGACACTATTTATTATAGATGATTGTTCAGCAGAAAAGGATATAGTCAAAAAAAGAAACGCTTTGTCAAAACTGGCTTTCAGTGGAAGACATGCTGGGATAAGTGTGTGGATTTTATGTCAAAAATATAACTCAGTTTTAAAAGACTTTAGAGAACAATTAAAGACTGTAGTTTTATTTCACATGAAAGATAGAGACGCATTTGATGAATGTATGCGTGAAAATGATGTTATTGAAGACGATCAAGAAAAACGAAGGATTAAGCAAAAACTAAAGTCTCAAAAGTTTTCTAAATTAGTGTTAAAAACAGATAATCCTACACATTATGTATGTTTGTAAAGTGTTTACTATTAGAGAACTATAAAATAGGCATTCTGGGTAAGCCGGCGGAGCAACAGCGAAACCGGCTTTAGCCGGTTGGAGCTGGCGGAGGTGGGTGAGCCAGAATGCCTATTTTATAGTTCTCTACTAATGTTAACTCCGAGGGAAAAATCCCCCTTTACCGAAACGGCCCGGCGGCGGAGATTCGAACCCGCAACCCTTGGATTACGAGTCCGGCGCTCTACCAACTGAGCTATTCCGGCCTTCTGTGTCTCACCATGCTCTGTGCACTCCACAGTGCATTGCTGGGAGTCACATACGGCGGATGACCATGATGTCTTCTGTGTCTCACCATGCCCTGTGCACTCCACAGTGCATTGCTGGGAGTCACATACAGCGGATGACCATGATGTCTTCTGTGTCTCACCATGCTCTGTGCATTCCACAATGCAGTGCTGGGAGTCACATACAGCGGATGACCATGATGTCTTCTGTGTCTCACCATGCTCTGTGCACTCCACAGTGCATTGCTGGGAGTCACACACAGCGGATGACCATGATGTCTTCTGTGTCTCACCATGCTCTGTGCACTCCACAGTGCATTGCTGGGAGTCAGATGCAGTGGATGACCATGATGTCTTCTGTGTCTCACCATGCTCTGTGCACTCCACAGTGCATTGCTGGGAGTCAGATGCAGTGGATGACCATGATGTCTTCTGTGTTTCACCATGCTCTGTGCACTCCACAGTGCATTGCTGGGAGTCAGATGCAGTGGATGACCATGATGTCTTCTGTGTCTCACCATGCTCTGTGCACTCCACAATGCAGTGCTGGGAGTCAGGTACAGTGGATGACCATGATGTCTTCTGTGTCTCACCATGCTCTGTGCACTCCACAATGCAGTGCTGGGAGTCACATACAACGGATGACCATGACGTCTTCTGTGTCTCACCATGCTCTGTGCACTCCACAATGCAGTGCTGGGAGTCAGATACAGTGGATGACCATGATGTCTTCTGTGTCTCACCATGCTCTGTGCACTCCACAATGCATTGCTGGGAGTCACATACAGCGGATGACCATGACGTCTTCTGTGTCTCACCATGCTCTGTGCACTCCACAATACAGTGCTGGGAGTCAGATACAGTGGATGACCATGATGTCTTCTGTGTCTCACCATGCTCTGTGCACTCCACAATGCAGTGCTGGGAGTCAGATACAGTGCATGACCATGATGTCTTCTGTGTCTCACCATGCTCTGTGCACTCCACAATGCAGTGCTGGGAGTCACATACAGCGGATGACCATGATGTCTTCTGTGTCTCACCATGCTCTGTGCACTCCACAATGCAGTGCTGGGAGTCAGATACAGTGGATGACCATGATGTCTTCTGTGTCTCACCATGCTCTGTGCACTCCACAATGCAGTGCTGGGAGTCACATACAGCGGATGACCATGATGTCTTCTGTGTCTCACCATGCTCTGTGCACTCCACAATGCAGTGCTGGGAGTCACATACAGCGGATGACCATGATGTCTTCTGTGTCTCACCATGCTCTGTGCACTCCACAGTGCATTGCTGGGAGTCACATACAGCGGATGACCATGATGTCTTCTGTGTCTCACCATGCTCTGTGCACTCCACAGTGCATTGCTGGGAGTCACATACGGCGGATGACCATGATGTCTTCTGTGTCTCACCATGCTCTGTGCACTCCACAGTGCATTGCTAGGAGTCAATCAGGTAACAGGTCTTCTGGTCTCACATGCTCGTGCATCACATGCATGCGGAGTACATACGCGGTGACCATGATAATATAATAATGAATACTTATATAGCGCCTATTCTCGGCTAGAGACCAAGCTCTAAGCGCTTTGCAATCCACACTCGTTTACACAACGGGCTGCCTACCTGGGTAGTGCCGACTGAAGAGCTGCCAGCTGGCGCTTCATTCATTCGTTTCCCGTGTCATCCAGTCCATATCGTTCAATATCGTTCATTCAATTTCCTTACTTCCTTCATTCTTTCCATTTCTCACGCAGGGTGCATGCTTTGTGTAACGTGTCATCCATACCAACGGCCAAACTGGCCTTCTCTTCCGAAAGTCGGTGATGGGATTTTACGTGTGTGCAAGATGTTATGCGTGCGTTCACACACGGAACCTCGGTTTATAGTCTCATCGAAGGACTGTATGGGAATGGAGTCAGAACTAATGTTAACTCCGAGGGAAAATCCCCTTTACCGAACGGCCCGGCGGGGAGTTTCGAACCGCAACCCTTGGATTACGAGTCCGGCGCTCTACCAACTGAGCTATTCCGGCCTTCTGTGTCTCACCATGCTCTGTGCACTCCATAGTGCATTGCTGGGAGTCACATACAGCGGATGCCATGATGTCTTCTGTGTCTCACCATGCCTGTGCACTCCACAGTGCATTGCTGGGAGTCACATACAGCGGATGACCATGATGTCTTCTGTGTCTCACCATGCTCTGTGCACTCCACAATGCAGTGCTGGGAGTCACATACAGCGGATGACCATGCTGTCTTCTGTGTCTCACCATGCTCTGTGCACTCCACAGTGCATTGCTGGGAGTCACACACAGCGGATGACCATGATGTCTTCTGTGTCTCACCATGCTCTGTGCACTCCACAGTGCATTGCTGGGAGTCAGATGCAGTGGATGACCATGATGTCTTCTGTGTCTCACCATGCTCTGTGCACTCCACAGTGCATTGCTGGGAGTCAGATGCAGTGGATGACCATGATGTCTTCTGTGTCTCACCATGCTCTGTGCACTCCACAGTGCATTGCTGGGAGTCAGATGCAGTGGATGACCATGATGTCTTCTGTGTCTCACCATGCTCTGTGCACTCCACATGCAGTGCTGGGAGTCAATACAGGGATGACCATGAGTCTTCTGTGTCTCACCATGCTCTGTGCACTCCACAATGCAGTGCTGGAGTCAATACAGGGATGACCATGATGTCTTCTGTGTCTCACCATGCTCTGTGCACTCCACAATGCATGCTGGGAGTCACATACAGCGATGACCATGAGTCTTCTGTGTCTCACCATGCTCTGTGCACTCCACAATCATGCTGGGAGTCAATACAGGGATGACCATGATGTCTTCTGTGTCTCACCATGCTCTGTGCACTCCACAATGCAGTGCTGGGAGTCAATACAGTGGATGACCATGATGTCTTCTGTGTCTCACCATGCTCTGTGCATCCACAATGCAGTGCTGGGAGTCAGATACAGGGATGACCATGATGTCTTCTGTGTCTCACCATGCTCTGTGCACTCCACAATGCATGCTGGGAGTCAGATACAGTGGATGACCATGATGTCTTCTGTGTCTCACCATGCTCTGTGCACTCCACAATGCAGTGCTGGGAGTCAGATACAGCGGATGACCATGATGTCTTCTGTGTCCACCATGCTCTGTGCACTCCACAATGCATTGCTGGGAGTCAGATACAGTGGATGACCATGATGTCTTCTCTGTGTCTCACCATGCTCTGTGCACTCCACAGTGCATTGCTGGGAGTCATATACAGCGGATGACCATGATGTCTTCTGTGTCTCACCATGCTCTGTGCACTCCACAATGCAGTGCTGGGAGTCACATACAGCGGATGACCATGATGTCTTCTGTGTCTCACCATGCTCTGTGCACTCCACAGTGCATTGCTGGGAGTCACATACAGCGGATGACCATGATGTCTTCTGTGTCTCACCATGCTCTGTGCACTCCATAGTGCATTGCTGGGAGTCACATACAGCGGATGACCATGATGTCTTCTGTGTCTCACCATGCTCTGTGCACTCCACAGTGCATTGCTGGGAGTCACATACAGCGGATGACCATGATGTCTTCTGTGTCTCACCATGCTCTGTGCACTCCACAGTGCATTGCTAGGAGTCACATACAGCGGATGACCATGATAATAATAATAATAATGAATACTTATATAGCGCCTATTCTCGGCTAGAGACCAAGCTCTAAGCGCTTTGCAATCCACACTCGTTTACACAACGGGCTGCCTACCTGGGTAGTGCCGACTGAAGAGCTGCCAGCTGGCGCTTCATTCATTCGTTTCCGTGTCATCCAGTCCATATCGTTCAATATCGTTCATTCAATTTCCTTACTTCCTTCATTCTTTCCATTTCTCACGCAGGGTGCATGCTTTGTGTAACGTGTCATCCATACCAACGGCCAAACTGGCCTTCTCTTCCGAAAGTCGGTGATGGGATTTTACGTGTGTGCAAGATGTTATGCGTGCGTTCACACACGGAACCTCGGTTTATAGTCTCATTCGAAGGACTGTATGGGGAATGGAGTCAGAACTAATGTTAACTCCGAGGGAAAAATCCCCCTTTACCGAAACGGCCCGGCGGCGGAGATTCGAACCCGCAACCCTTGGATTACGAGTCCGGCGCTCTACCAACTGAGCTATTCCGGCCTTCTGTTAGCTGCTCACAGGCATCATCCATGCTAACTGTGCTGATCTCAACTCAGTCACGGCATTGCTGGGAGTCACATACAGCGGATGACCATGATGTCTTCTGTGTCTCACCATGCTCTGTGCATTCCCAATGCAGTGCTGGGAGTCACATACAACGGATGACCATGCTGTCTTCTGTGTCTCACCATGCTCTGTGCACTCCACAGTGCATGCTGGGAGTCACATACAGCGGATAGCATGATGACTTCTGTGTCTCACATGCTCTGTGCAGCTCCACAGTGCATTGCTGGGAGTCAGATGCAGTGGATGACCATGATGTCTTCTGTGTCTCACCATGCTCTGTGCACTCCACAGTGCATTGCTGGGAGTCAAGCATGGATGACCATGATGTCTTCTGTGTCTCACCATGCTCTGTGCACTCCACAGTGCATTGCTGGAGTCGATGCAGTGGATGACCATGATGTCTTTGTTCTCACCATGCTCTGTGCACTCCACAATGCAGTGCTGGGAGTCAGATACAGTGGAACCATGATGTCTTCTGTGTCTCACCATGCTCTGTGCACTCCACATGCAGTGCTGGGAGTCAGATACAGCGGATGACCATGATGTCTTCTGTGTCTCACCATGCTCTGTGCACTCCACAATGCAGTGCTGGGAGTCACATACATGGTGATGACCATGATGTCTTCTGTGTCTCACCATGCTCTGTGCACTCCACGTGCATTGCTGGGACATAGGTCATGTCTCTGCAGCTGTCATCACAGCATGTGCACTCGGATCCATGATGTCTTCTGTGTCTCACCATGCCTGTGCACTCCATAGTGCATTGCTGGAGTCACATACAGCGGATAAACCATGATGTCTTCTGTGTCTCACCATGCTTGTGCACTCCACAGTGCATTGCTGGGAGTCACATACAGCGGTATGACCATGATATAATAAATAATGAATACTTATAAGCGCCTATTCTCGGCTAGAGACCAAGCTTAAGCGCTTTCAATCCACATCGTTTACACAAACGGGCTGCCTACCTGGGTAGTGCCGACTGAAGAGCTGCCAGCTGGCGCTTCATTCATTCGTTTCCGTGTCATCCAGTCCATATCGTTCAATATCGTTCATTCAATTTCCTACTTCCTTCATTCTTTCCATTTCTCACGCAGGGTGCATGCTTTGTGTAACGTGTCATCCATACCAACGGCCAAACTGGCCTTCTCTTCCGAAAGTCGGTGATGGGATTTTACGTGTGTGCAAGATGTTATGCGTGCGTTCACACACATAACCTCGGTTTATAGTCTCATT
The DNA here is from genome assembly GCA_033310375.1 of Conus canariensis. Taxonomy (NCBI): domain Eukaryota; kingdom Metazoa; phylum Mollusca; class Gastropoda; order Neogastropoda; family Conidae; genus Conus; species Conus canariensis. The sequence continues at coordinate 5,309 of JAMYXO010004639.1, read as the reverse complement.
CGAAGGACTGTATGGGGAATGGAGTCAGAACTAATGTTAACTCCGAGGGAAAAATCCCCCTTTACCGAAACGGCCCGGCGGCGGAGATTCGAACCCGCAACCCTTGGATTACGAGTCCGGCGCTCTACCAACTGAGCTATTCCGGCCTTCTGTGTCTCACCATGCTCTGTGCACTCCACAGTGCATTGCTGGGAGTCACATACAGCGGATGACCATGATGTCTTCTGTGTCTCACCATGCCCTGTGCACTCCACAGTGCATTGCTGGGAGTCACATACAGCGGATGACCATGCTGTCTTCTGTGTCTCA
>JAMYXO010004638.1:2500-12500 GCA_033310375.1 Conus canariensis | reverse complement strand
GTTAGGTTAGGGTTAGGTTAGGGTTGGGTTAGGGTTGGGTGTTAGTTTGGGGTTAGGGTTAGGTTAGGGTTAGGTTAGGTAGGGTTAGGTTAGGTTGGGTAGGTTAGGGTAGGGTTAGGTAGTTAGGTTAGTTAGGTTAGGTTAGGGTTAGGGTTAGGGTTAGGTTGGGTTTGGTTAGTTGGGTTTGGTTAGGGTTGGGTTGGGGGGTTGGGGTTGGGGGGTTAGGGTTGGGGTTGGGTTAGGTTGGGTTTTGGGTGGGTTTATTTTTTGGGTTGTTTGGGGGTTAGGGGTTTGGGGGTTTGGTTTTGGGTTAGGGTTTGGTTTAGGGTTGGGGGGGGGTTTTGGTTTTGGGGTTGGGTTGGGGTTGGGTTTTGGGGGTTAGGTTGGGTTTTTTTTTGGGGTTAGGGTGGGGTTTTTGGGTTTGGGTTAAATTTTGGGAGGGTTGGGTAGGTTAGGGTTGGGGGGTTGGGGTTGGGTTTGGGGGGTTTTTTTTTTTTTAAAATTTTTTTTTTAAATTTTTAATTTATTTTAAATTTTTAATTAAAATTTTTTTTATTTTTTTTTAAAATTTTTTTTAAATTAAAATTTTAAATTTTAAATTAAATTTTAATTTTTAAAATTTTTATAATTAAATTTTTTTAAAACCTCAATTTTAATTTTAAAATTAAATTTTTTTTTAAAATTTAAAAAAAAATTTAAAATTTAATTTAAACTTTAATTTTTAATTTAAACTTTAAATTAACAAAATTTTTTTTTAAAAATTTTTTTAATTTTTAATTTTAATTTTTAAATTTTTAAAAAATTTTTAACTTTTTTAATTTAAAAATTTTAAAATTTAACTTTAACTTTAAATTTAATTTTAACCCCTTTAACTTAACACTAAAAAAAAAAAAAAAATTTTAAACTTTTACTTTAATTTAATTTTAAATTTTTAATTTATAATTAAAAATTAAATTTTAAATTAAATTTTATTTAAACCTTTACACTAAAACTTAAAATTTAAAATTTTAATTTTTAAATTAAAATTTCCCCTTTTAAAAACCCTAATTTTAAAATTTAACTTTTTTTTTTAAATTTTAAAATTAATTTTAACTTTATTTTTAAATTTTTATTTAAATTAAAATATTTTTTTAAATTTTAAAATTTTAAATTTAAAATTTTAAATTTTAACTTTAATTTTAAACTTTTTTTTTTAAAAATTTAACAATTTTTAAACTTTAAATTTATTTTAACTTTAACTTTAACTTTTTTAACTTTTTTTAATTTTAAAATTTCATTTTAATTTTTAAAAAATGGTGGGGGGGGGGGGGGGGGGGGAGGTTAGAGTTTAAATCCATCGTGACCGGTACGTGGTACTGAGAAGTGGGCAAAAGGTAAATACTGGAAAGGGAACGCAAGTGCTGAACCTTAACCTCCCCACCCTCACATCCCCCCACAACCCTCCACGGTAAACTTTAACTTTTAAAACAGAAACATTTAACATAACCTCAAAACAACACTTTAACTTAAACAACTTGAACCAACGTTCTCTAAACTCTAAACTTTAAACTTTAACTGTGACCACAAAAACCTTTAACTTTAACTCTATACCTTTGAACTTTCAAGGACTTTAACCCTGTAACTTTTTAACCTATTAACTTTAAATCACCTTTAAACACCTTTAACTTTAACTTAACTTGAACCTTCAAAATTCAACTGAACTTTAACTTTAAACCTTTAAACTTTAAACTTTAAACCTTTAACTTTAAACTTAACGTTAACCCTTAACTTTAACTTGAACTTGGTAACCTCTTAGACCTTCACTTTCACTCTTTTCCAATCTGGAACTTTCAACACCCTCTCTCGAAAGTATAAAACCCTCCTTGGAACTTTAACTTTAACTTTACTTCACTGTAACGTTAAACTTTAAACATATAACTTTTAACGCACACTGGAACCTTAACTTTTACCCGTTTAAACCAACACAATATAACTTTAAACTTGTAACTGTAACGTTTAACTATAACTTTAAAACTTTAACTTTAACTTCACGTTTTACTTTAACTTTAACTTTAACTCACAATCATTAACTTCCACTTTCGCCAAATATGTGGCTATCTGGGAACGGGAACGTGGTAACTAAGAAACGTGGAACGTGAACTGAACGAGTTCCCTTCAATAAGGGCAACTGGAACGGGAACTGGAACGTTAACTGTAACCTTTAACGGGAACTTGAAAATGTTAACGGTAACGGTATAATTTAAACTCTAAAACCTTTAACTTGAGACTACTCCCTCTTAACTTGAACCTTAACTTTAACACTTTTGAAGCTTTAACCGTTTACCGCTATCTTTGTAACTATAACGTTAACTTTAACGTAACGTGTTACTTTCACTATAAAATTTAACTTTAACTTTAACCGCCTAACTTGCAACCCTTTAACGTTAACTTTAACTTTAAAAACTTGATTCTGTCTTAAACTCTTAATTGTAACTGTTAACTTTAACTTAAAAACTTTAACCTATAACGTTAAACGTGTAACCCTAATTTTTCCTTCCTTTACAACTGTAACACTTTAACTTTAGTTTTCTTGCAAATGTAACTCCTTAACTTTAACGTTAACGGTGTTACTCGAACCTTAAACTCGTCACGTTCTAACTTTAACCCCAACCCGTTAACCTTAACTTTAACGTGTAACGTTACTTTATCTTATACTTTAAGCTTTAAATTGAACCCTGAAACTCTTGAACTTTTTAACTTTAACTTTTTTCAAAATTCAACCTTAAATCTAACTTCAATTTTTCCTTAACCTCGCGTATACCTGTCCCTTTCACCCCTAAACTTTAACTTCAACTAGTGAATCGTAAACTCGACCCTGACCATCAAACTAACTTCAACGTTAACTGTTAACGGTAACTTTACTTTTCAAACCTTAACTTGTAAACTTAACGTTAAAATTTAACTGTAACTATAACTCCGAACTTTTAACGTTTAATTCTTAATCTGTAACATAACTTGCTAACTGTAATAAATTTCACCCTTAACTGTAAACTTTAACTCTTCTAAACTTTAACTGTAACGGTATACTGTAACCTTTAACTTTAATTTTTAACTCTGAACTTTGAACCTTTAAACCGTTACCGTTAATTTGACAAAATTCATACTTAAATTTACTTCAATTTTTCCTGAACCTTAAACGCCACATTTAAACCTTTAACTTTAAAACACCGTTAACTTGAAACTTGAACTTGAACTCTCAAACTCTTAACCGTTAACTTTAACTTGTTAGTACTTGAACTTTAACTCATATACTTTAACTACTTTCCTTTAACTTTAACTTTAACAGTAACTTTAATCTTTTTAACGTTAAACTTTAAACCTGTAACCCCGTGTTTTATTTTAACCTTGCATAATTTGTCAAACTTTTAACTGTAACTTTAACTTTGAACTGTGAACTTTTAACCTTTAACGGTTAACTTTAACTTTAGACGTTAACCCTGAATCGTATGAAACGGTAACGGGTATTAACCGGAACCGTCACTTCCCCTGTCCAAACTGTATACTGTCAACTCGTAAATTGAGTGAACTTTGAACGTGTAACTGTAACGTTAACTTGGAACTGTCACTTGAACGTTAACTGTAAACCTGATAGACGATTTAACTTTAGACCCCGTTAACTGTAACTTTGTAACAATAAACTTTAACCTTCAACTCTTAACTGTACTGTTGAACTGTAAAACTGTAACTCTAACTTGCAACTTAAAATAATCCCCTTTTAACGTTAACTTTACGTGAACTCAACATTTAACGGCCACTTCTCCCAAAATGCTAAAAAACAAAAACGTTTTTAATAACTTGAACTTGTAACTGTTGTTGTGTAATCGGGATAATGGTATCCCAGGTGATCCGTGCTATTTGGATTGTTTAGTGGATTAAAGGTTTAGGGATAGGGTTAGGGTAACTTGATAGGGTTACGGGTATCGGGTTACGGATATTTCGGTAACTTGATAAGGGGATACGTGATTCTTCGTACGTTACTTTAACTTTTACGTTAACTTTAACCGTAACTTTAACTTTAACTTAACTTTAACCCTAACTTTTAGACTGGAAATTTAACTTTAAGACTTTCAACTTGAACTGTAACAGTGTTGAACTTTGTTTTAACCCGAACTTATTCACCTTTAACGTTAACTTAACATTTAACTGTATCTTAAACTATTTAACTATACTGTTACTTTAACTTAAACATTTAACTTTAACTTTAACTTTTTGTAACCCGAAAACCACTTTTCCCCACACTTGAACTTTAACTTTAACTTTATCTAAACCCGTTAACTTTTAACGTTAACTTTAACTTAACTTCTAACCTTATAACGCGAACTTCGAACTGACCCCAACCTTTAACCGCTTAAACGAGTAACTTTAACCTTTAAACTTTATCTTGAAACTTAACTTTTAACCTTGAACTTTAAACTTTTAACTTTAACTTTAACTTTAACTTTAACTTTGAAACTTTCACCTTGTAAACTTTAACTTTAACTTGCCACATTACCCCTTAACCCTTTGGTTAACTTTAACTTTTTCAGAAAGTCAGACATTAACCTGTTGAACTTCCAATTCTTAACCCCCCCTTAACTTTAACTTTAACTTTAAAAACTTCAACTTTAACTTAAACTCTACCTGGTGGGCAACCACGTTAACTTAACTGAACTGTAACTTTGAACTTTAACCTTTAACTTTAACTTTAACGTTTTAAACTTAATCTTAACTTTAACTATAGTACGTTAGACTTTCACGGTTTACTGTTAACTTTGTAACTTTAACCAACCCCACAACTCCCTCCGAACCTTTTAACCTTCAAAATAGTGTCAACCCCTTTTAACTCTTAACTTTAAAACCATTTAAACCTTCTTAAACTTTCCCTTTAACTTTGTAAACTCTAACTGTTACTTTTAACTTTAACGGGTTTTGATAACCTTAACTTTACCTTTAACCTGTAACCATTAACGTTGTGTTAAACTTTAACTTTTAACGTTAATCTTTAACTCTAAACGTATAAACTTTAAATTTAACAATCTACTTTAACTTCTTTAACTTTAACGTTGTTAAACCTTAACTTCCACCTCTAGACTTTTCGCCCCCGCTCTCCCCCCGCCCCCCCCGCCTTTAAACTTTAACATTAACTTTTAACTAACTTTAACTATTAAACGTTAACGTTAACTGGAAGTCTGAAAACCTGTAACTTGAGCGTGTAGAGACCTTCACTGCTGCACACGTCTCGGGTAACCGTCAACTAGCGTAAAATTGAGATCGTGTGAAACTGGAACCTGTAACCCTGGGAACCCGTGAACTTCTAACGAGTAAAACTTAAAGTTTTGAAACATAAACGTTAACCTTAACTTTAAACTGTTTAACCGGTATCTTTCACCTGCCAACTTTTACCCCCCCCCCCCTTGAAACTTGTAACGATAACTTGAACGTGAACGGGTAACGTATAAACTGTTGAACGTTGTACGTGTGTAACGTGAACTTGAACTTGTAACTTTAACTTTAATTAACTGTAACGTGAACTGTAACTTGAACTTTTAACTTTAACTTTCTGTAACTTTAACATTCAATCCTTAACTTTAACTTTAAACTCAAATCAACTTGAACGGTAACTTGAACTTTAACGCTAACTTATTAACTTTAAACGTTTAACTTTATACTAAACTTTATCTTTAATTCTTGGTTAACTTTAACGTTTAAAAACTTTAGGACTTTAACAAAAACTTTCACCGTGAACTTTAACTATAACGTGAACTCAAACTTCAAACTTTAACTTTAAACCTTAAACGTTTTTACTTTAACTTTAACTTCAACTTTAAACTGTAACTTTAACGCTAACTTTAACCTTTAACTTCACCTCTAAACTTTAAACGTTGTCCCACTTTTTACTTTAACATTAACGTTAACTTTAACTTTAACCTATAACCCTGTAACCTGTTAACCCCAACCATGAACCTTAACTTTAACCTTGTAACTGTAACGTGAAATTGAACGTTGTAACTTTAACTGTAACGTGAACTTAACTTTAACTTTAAACTTTAACCTGTAACTTTAACGGGTGTACCGTTTAGACTTGAACTTTCACCTTTGTATTCGTTTAACTTGAAAACATCAACTTTAAACCTTTACCGTGTGTCAAAATTCAAACTTTAACTTTAACTTTAACTTGTAACCTTGTGTAACTTTAACTTTTAACTTTAACGCTATCTTTACTTTAACTTTAAGCTTTAAACTTTAACACCCTGTAGACATAAAATTTTACCGTAACTTTAACCCCATAACCTTTTAAACTTTAACCTTTAACGTTTAACTTTAACTATAGCTTTAACTTTAACTTTAACTTTAACTTTAAACTTTAAATTCAACTTTATCTTTAGACTTAAAAACTTTAACTTTAACCCTGTAAAGCCTTTAACTTTAAACTTTAAACTTTAACCTCGAAACGTTTAACTTCAACTTTTAACATTAATAAAGCTTTTAACTGTAACCCTAACTTTTAACTTGAACTTTAAAGGCTGTAAACGTTTAACCTCTAACTTAGAAACTTTAACTTGAACCTTGAACTGTACTTTGAACTTTAACTTTAACCCCCAAACTTGTCACTTTAACAGTTTAACTTTAACTTTATTCTTAAAAACTTTGTAAAACGTCGAACTTTGTACTTTAAACTTAACTTTGAAACTGTGAAACCTTTAACTTTAACTTTAACTTTAATTTTTAACTCTTAACTTTACCTTTAACTTTAACTTTTAATTGTTTCAAAAATTCAAACTTAAAAATTGTTGGAGGACTTCAAATGTTCTTAACCTTAACCCGCCACTTGAACGTTAACGGTTAACTGTTAACGTTAACTTTAGACTTGAACTTTGAACTCGAACGCTAACGTTAACTGTGGAACTTTGTGTGGACTTTTACACTGTGAACTGGCTGTGAACTTGAACTTTTCACGGTGAACGTTAACCGTAACTTTAACTGTGAACTTGAACTTTAAACTTTAACTTTAACTTGTAAACTTTAACCTGCTCTTCAAAATTCAACCGCTTTAACTTTAACGTTAACTTTAACTGTTAACTTTAAGACTGTAACCTTTAACATTTAACTTTAACTTTAACGGCCTAAACATGTTTAACTTAACTTTTAACCTTAACCTTCGACTTTCACCCATTTCACCTTTGAACTTTCATCGCTAAATTTAGAAACTTATAAACTTGTAACTCTTTAACTTTTAACTTTAACTTTCACTTTAAACGTTTAACTAAATGATATCCGTTTAACTTTAACCTTAACTTTAACTTTTGAAACAATAACTTGTAACTTTTAACTGTTTAACTTTGAACTTTTAACTTTAAATACCCTTTTAATTTAGACTTTCACCTTTTACTGTTAACTTTAACCTTAACTCAACCATGAAACGGTCCACTCCCAAATTGCGAACTTTTAACGTTAACTTTAAGCGAGTAAACGGTAACTTGAACTGTAACTATAACCTGTCAAAATGCACTTTAACTGATTAACTTGAACTTGTGACGGGAAACAGGTAACTTGAACGGTGTAACTTTAACTGTGTAACTTAAACTGGTAACTTTAACTTTTAACTTTAACCCTGCTGAACTTTGTAACTTTAACCCTTAAACCTTTAACCTTAAATTTAACTTTAAACCGTTAACTTTAACCCCCCGAAAAATCTTTTAACTATAAACTCTTAAACGTTAACTTCTTTAGGCGTAACTTTTAATACTTTCACTTTAACATATTAACTTTAACTTTTAACCCTAACTTTCACTTAACTTTAACTGTGTTAAACTTTTAACTTGTTATCTTAAACCTTGAACGGTAACGGTTAACTTTAACTCATTTAAACCCCTTTTACTTTAACTTTAACTTGATCCCCCGAAATTATGTTCACTGAACTTTAACTCTTTAACTTTATCTTAAAACTTTAACTTTTAACTTTAACTGTAACTTTAACTCTAACGCTTAACTCTAACACTATCTTTAACCCCCAAACCTTTAACCTTAACTGTTAACTTGAACTTTAAGATTTATTTAAACTGTAACTTTAACTTTAACTTTAACTTTAAACTGAAACCCCCCCCCCCCCTACCCCATGTAACTTTAACCCCCTTAACGGTAAAAACTAAACCTCCTTTTAAACTGTGAACGTTCACTTAACTTTAGACGATTAACTTTCACTTTAACCTTAACCGTAAACTTTAACGTACAAAATTCAACTTATAATACCTGTAACTTCAATTTTGTGCTTAACCTTATCTTTAAACTTTAACTTTATCCGGCCCAACGTTTTACTTAAACTCGACCTTTCATTCAACAACTAACACTTCAACTTTAACTTTACTGTTTGAAACTGTAACTTTACTTGTTAAACGATCAACTGGAAATTTAACTTTTACTTTAACTTGAACGTTAACTTTAACTCTGAAACTTTAACTTTAACGGGAACTTTAAACTTTAAACGTTAACTATAACTTTATACTTTCACTGTAAAGCTTGAACTTTAACCTTAACCTTTAACCGTCAACAATTCAAACGTTAACTCTAACAAGCTTTAAAAACGTTAAACCTTTAACTTTACCTTTAACTTTAACTCTAACTTTTGACCTTTAACTTTAACCTTAACACCTTAACTTAACGTGAACTTTAACCATAACTTTTAAACTTTAAACTTTTTACTGTAACTTTAACGGTAACGTTTAACTCTAAAACTTGTAAACTTTAACTGTAACTTTACTTTAACTTTTAACTTTAACCTTTAACATTTGAACCATAACGTTTAACGTGTTAACTCCGTTAACCCACTTTAACCCGTTTAACAATTTAACTTTAACTCTAACTTCCGCACCCGGCGCCCCTATAAACCTTTAAAAATTTAACATCAACTGTGTTAACTTTAAGCGTTTTTTGAATGACTTTTAGCGACCTTTAACTTCATCTCTAACTTGACCCCCCGCCCCTCTCGCCCCCCTCCCGACCCCCCCCCCCTTAAACTGCTAACATGTAACTTTAACTTAACGTTAACTATAAACTTTTAACTTGTAACTTTAACTTAATCTGTAACCTGGTTACTGTGAGCTCTTGAAACTTCTCGCTCACTTCAAAAACTTTAACGGCAAACAGCTGAAATTGAAACGGTTACGTGAAGCTGTAAGCTGTAACGTTGGAACCATCTAACCCCCCCGCGAGAAACTGGTTAAATTGAACATCAACTATGTAACTTTAACGTTTAACGTGTTAAACCGGAACGTGCGTCACTCTAACTGGTTCAGGTACTAGCTTCTCCCCAGACGCACCGCCTATCGCCCCCGTTCCACCCTCCTCCCCCCCCACCCCGGCACCCCCCCCCCCCCCCGCCCCCCCCCCCCCCCCCCCCCCCCCCCCGCCCCCCCCCCCCCCCCCCCCCCCCCAACCCCCGCCCCGCCCCCCCCCCCCCCCCCCCCCCCCCCCCCCACCCCCCCCGCCCCCCCCCCCCCCCCCCCCCCCCCCGCCACCCCCCCCCCCCCCCCCCCCCACCAACCCCCCCCCGCCCCCCCCCCCACCCCCCCACCCCCCCCCCCCCCCCCCCCCCCCCCCCCCCCCCCCCCCCCCCCCCCCCCCCCCCCCCCAACCCCCCCCAGGCCCCCCCCCCCCCCCCCCCCCCCCCAAAAACCCCCCCCCCCCCCCCCCCCCCCCCCCCCCCCCCCCCCCCCCCCCCCCCCCCCCCCCCCCCCCCCCCCACCCCCCCCCCCCCCCCCCCCCCCCCCCCAACCCCCCCCCCCAAACCCCCCCCTTCCCCCCCCCCCCTCCCCCCCCAACCCCCCCCCCCCCCCCCCCCCCCCCCCCCCCCCCCCGGGCCCCCCCCCAAAACCCCCCCCCCCCCCCCCCCCCCCCCCCCCCCCCCCCCCCCCCCCCCCCCCCCCCCCCCCCCCCCCCCCCCCCCCCCCCCCCCCCCCCCCCCCCCCCCCCACCCCCCCCCCCC
>JAMYXO010004637.1:0-17060 GCA_033310375.1 Conus canariensis | reverse complement strand
CTTTTAAATTTCCCAAACTCGGGTCCAGTTTTTCAAACTAACAAGGTCCCCCAAAATTCAAATTTACGGGGGTTTAAGGGGATTAATTTTTCCATTTTGTTTTCGGATGTTTTTTATAAAAGGGGGTCAATTTTTTTAAATTTCCCCGCTTTTTTTATTGCAATTTTTTTTTAATTTTCGGGGTTTTGGGGGCCAAAAGGGCCCCAAAGGGGAAAAAACCCACTTTTTAAAAAATTAAGGGGGTTTGGGGCTGTTTTCCAAAATAAATAAATTTCCTGAAAAAAGGGGGGAAAAATTTTTTTTCCCATGGGGACTAAAAACCCCCAAAAAGGGGGTCCCCAAGGGAAAGGGGGGGGGGGAAAAATTTTTTGGGTTGAAAGTAAATTTCCTGTTTCCCCCAAACATCGGGGGTTTCAGAAAAAAAAATTTTTTTAAAAATTTTGGGGGGCCCTAAAGGGGGGGGGAAAAAACCAGAAATAAATTTAGACCAAAGTTTTTCCAATGAACATAGTTTGTATATTTAAGTTTTTTCTTTAGCAAAAAAGCGGGAAATTAAATTCCCCCTTTTGGGGCAAGAGGTTTTTATTTGTTATTTTTTGGCCCAAATTTTTACATTTTAAGTATGGTCCCCCTTACTTTTCGGGATTGGGCAAGGGGGGTGGCAAAGGAAATGTTTGGTATCAAAAAAATTTTTTGGTTTTTTTTAATTTTAAAAATATTTTGGGGGAAATTTTTGGGTTTTTTTTTATTTTAGGGGAATTTTTTTTTTGGGTCAAAGGGAAAATGATTTTTGTTGTATTTTAAAGGGGATGTGTTACAAACCCCCCAAAAATTTTTAAAAATCCAAACCCAAAGTTGAAACCAAGGTTTATTTTCCCGGGTTTGCGACTAAAAGTTTGACGGGGGTTTTTTACCCCTTAAAAGTTTATTTTTTATCAGGGGGGGCAATTTTTGAAAATTTTTAACCCCAACATTCAAAAACCCCCTTTATATTCATCGGGGCCGGGGTTTTTCTCCCCCCCCCCACTTGGAAAACAAAAAACCAACGTTGGGGGTCATTTTTTTTTCTTTTTTTGGGAAACGGGGGGTCTTAAATTTTTAAAATTTGTGATTTTTTTTTCCCCGGATGGAAAGGACCCCCCCCGGGGGTTTGGAAATTTGCAACCGGTTGTTTTTGGGCCCCTGGGGGGCCCCCTTTTGGTTTGTAAAAAGGGGTAAAGGGCCCGGGTTCAATACCCCCCCAAAATTTTTGGGGCCTTCGGGGGCCCCCCCGGGGGCCGGGGGCCCCTTTTTTGGGAAACTTTAATTCCCATGTTTTTCCCCCAAAACTCAAAAAATTTGGTTGTAAAATCTTTTTAAACCCAACCCAATTTCAAATTAAATTTTTTTATTTTTCAATTTTTAAAGGGGGAAACAGGGGATATTTTTTCCCTGTCCAATTTTAATCTTTGTCCCCCCAACCAATTTTTCCGGGGGGTTCATTCTAAAAAGGGCATGGGGGGGAAACCCCTTTTGGGGTGTTCAATTCGGGGCAGTACAAATTTTTAAACCCAAAAGGGGCCTTTCCCCCTTTTTGGGGGGAAACGGTTTCTGGGGGGGTTTTAGTAGGGTTTGTAATTATTTAAACTAAAATCTTGGGGGGCACTACCCCCTTCCCCGGGGGAATATGAACTTTTTGCATTTTGGGGTTCGGGTTTTTACAGGTTTTTGGGGAAACCCCATTTTTTTTGGGGGGCTGATTTTCTTCATTGAAGAAAATTTCAGGGGGACCTTTTTTAAAAACCCAAAAAACTTCCCTCGGGGGCGGGTTATTTTTTCCAATTAAATGTTTTTTGTTGCAAATTATTTTTTATTTTTATTTTACACAAAACCGGAATTTTTTTGGAAAAACCCTTAATAATTTTCTAATTTTTTGGGGAAGGGGGCCTTTAAATAGGGGGGGACAAAAATAAATAAAAATTTTTCCCAGGGGGGGTTTATAAAACGTTTTTAAAAGTATTATTCTTTTTTGGGGGGGCCTTTTTTGGGATCTTTTTTTTTTTTCCCAAGGGTTTTTCATTTGTAAACTATTTAAAAACAAAAAAACATTTAGGATCTTTTTCCTTTTTTTGGGGACTTCCCCTTTTGTGATCAAATTAAAACTACAAAAAGGGGAAGTTGTTTTGGGGGGCCCCTCTTTTTGGGCCCTTTTCTTTTGTATCTGTTTTGGGTAATTTTTAAATCAATTTTAAAAAATTTGGGGGATTTAAATTTTTTGTTTAAAGCTGTTTACTTGGGGCCCCAATGTTTGGGGACGGGGTTTGGACATTTGGAAAGGGAAGAAATTTTTGTTTTTTTTTTTAAAAAAATTTTTATAAATGTAATTTTTTTTTAAACTTCAAGGAGGGCCATTTTTGCAAAATTTTTTCAGGGGAAAAGGGGGGCCCAAATTTTAATAAAAAAGGGGGAAGGGCCCCCCTTTTGAAGGGGGGGAAAGGGAAAAAATAAATCCCCACTAAAACCCCAAATTTTAAATTTTCAAACCAGAAAAATTTTTTCTTAAACTGTTCTGAGATAAAAAAAAAAACCCAGCAAAAGAGTTTTTTTGGATGAAATTTTTCCTTTTGTAGGGGACCCCTTTGCTTTGTTTTAAAGTATTTAAAAAACCCAATTTATTCTTAAAACCCCTGGTTTTTTTTTCATAATTATCTTTTTTTTTTTTGGGCATTTTTTTTTTCTTTGGGAAGGGGGGGTTTTTAGTTTTAAAGGAAAGGGTTTTTAAAAAAAACCCGGAAAAAAAAGGGGGGCCTTATTTTCAGTTTTTCCATTTTTTGCTGTTTAAAATTTTCCTTGGGACCCCCAACCTTTTGGAAAACTTCGGGCCCAAATATTTTTTTTTTTATTTTTCCCCTAGCTTTTTGGGTATAAATTTTTTTCGGGTCCCAGGGGGTTGGCTCTTTTTTTCTTTTTTTTAACCTTTTTACGGGGAATGGTTTTTATGTTTTTTCTTTTTTTTTTGTTTTTTTTTGAAAAACGCTTGTTTAGTTGGTGTGAAGGGGGGACTAGCAATTTATTCTTTCTTTTCTTTCCCCTGGCTTTGTGTGCTATTCGTTTTGACTGTGTAGCTTGTGTGCGTCCCGTGCGTTGTGTGTGTGTGTGTGTGTGTGAGAGAGGAGAGAGAGAGAGGAGGGGAGAAAGGACCCTTTCATTTTATCCTTGCATTGAGCATGGTGTGTGATGTGGTTTGTGTATTTACATGGGTTTAAGTGTGTGTGTGTTTAGTGTGTGTGTGTGTGTGTGGCGCCGCTGCGTGCAGCATGCAATGAGTGTGTGGGTTCGGGGTTCTTCAGTGGGTGTGCTTTTTTAAATTACAAAAGTTTCCACTGTTGAAATATCGAACTTTACTCAATTAATTATGAAAATTAGTTGTTAAAAAAAAATGTAAAGTGTTGTACTTGACTATCATGTATCGGGTTTTTAATCACTATTTCTTACGGGGACCAAAGTTAAAGTTGAGAATGTACATTCAGTTGGATAAGGGGTTCAGGTGAGTTTCACAAGTTTGCAAAAACGTAACCAATATTTTCCAGCTTGTTCATGAATTTACTTACTTTTTTTTTTAAATAGGGGGGTGAAGCCAAGTGGCAAATCAAGAGATATAAGTAAAGTCTGAGAAATTTTACTGCAGAATGATGCCCACATGGATTTTTTTTTTTTTTGTGGAGAATTTCATACAGTGACTACAGTGTGAGAAAAAAATTTTAGATGACTGAATCTGTCCATGATTTCATTCTTTTTTTTGTATGAGGTTCACACGTAATTTAGTTGGGGAAATAATTCAGATGACTGAAGACTCACCTGTTCTATTTTTTTTCTGTTTGCGAAGTTATACTTTTAACTTGAGAAATAATTTTAAAAGCTTAAACTTTCCAATCAAAAAACAAAAATTTACCGTTCCTTTTTTGGTCCCTTTTTAGACCCAAAAACCCCCTTTTTGTAAAACATGATAGTCATTCTGCTCTTTCCCGGTCTCAGTTTACTGCATGCATCCAAAGTCCACCATTTTACTGAAGCGAAGGGACAAAAAATGACAGGGGAAAAAAAGAAAAAAAAAACAAAAATTAGTTTTGATCACCCTGTTAACGCAACAAATAGCACACCAGATATGCCCTCGTATTTAATGTCAATTTTTCCCCCGATTTCGAAGCTGATGCCCCCCCCAAAATACACATTGTGCTACTTTGGTGCTGAACTTTTTGAAGCGAGGGAAACCCCCCACACAGAAAGAATGTAACCTGTTCAGCATTTTGAAACTTTTTTTTTTTTTTAACTTAAATCATGTGGCGAAAAAAAAAAAAAAAAAAAAAAAAAAAAGGAATTTTTTAGTTTGGTTTTAAAACCCGGGGGGACTTTTTTCCAATCCCCCCCCGTCCCCTGTGTAAAGGGTAAACTTTTTTAAATTTGTTTTTTTTCCCCTTTCACGGGCACCCCTGAGGAAAGGGGGAGGGGGGTTAAATTTCAAAAAACATTTTTTGGGGGACAAACAAAAATTAAAAAGGAAAAAACTTTTTTTCCTCCTTTAATTTTAACTTACCTCTTTTCCCCATCCTCCATCCCCCCCCCTTTTTAAATTTCACCTTCATCGGGGGCCACCCCACCCTCCCCTTTCCCATTTTCCTGGTAACCCCCAAATTCCCCCCTGCTCCTCGCGGGGAATTGGGGGTCGCACTTGCTTCCCTTGTCCCCCCGGGGAGGGGGGGGGAAATCATGAGGGGGACCCCCGGGGCAGGGTTTCCCCCAACCCCAAGGTCTTTTTTTTTCCAATTTCTGAACCCTTTTCCTTTGGGGGCCGGGGTTGGGGGGGAAATTGTTTGACTTTTTTTCCTTTGTTTTTGCCCCCCCTTGGTTCATCTTCGACCCCCCCGGGCCCCAAAGTGCCCTTCCGGGTCTTTGGGTTTTTCCCCGATTTTTTTTCTTCATCAAAATTTTTTTTTTTCCAAAAATTCCATGGAGGCTGAGGGGGTTCAAGGGGTTGTTGTCTGGCCCCTGAGGGCCACTTGGTTTTTGGGTTTTAACCGCCCTTCTAAAAAGTTTTTAATGGGTTTAAAGGCCCTTTTTGGGGGGGGTTTGTTTTTATTTTGAGGAAAGGGGGGGTTCTAAAGAGGGGGATGGCGGGGTCCCCCCTTTTTTGGCGAGGGGCTGTGGCTTGTTGCCCCGAGCCCGAACATCAGCATAGTCTCCAATACCTTAAAGAAATACGGGAGTTGAAGTCAACTACAATAGGGGATCTATAAAAAGGAATGGAGAGCGAGAGGACTCATCTGAACCCATGTCTTCTCCACTCTCAGGCTCAGACACAGCTCAGCACCCAGTGGTGCAAGGCCTCAGCCTGGTGGGCTGACCTTCATTTGGACAATTTGTCGATGATGGTGTGTCCTATTCTCAACAGGGAGACAGAGGAGCCTCCCCATTCACTGGAAAATCTGAATACTTCATCAGCAATAGGCAAAAAAGTCAGTAGTTTTCACTCTGGGTTTCCTCTTTTTGGGTTCGTTACCCTTTCAGGGTCAGCTGTGATGCCGCCCTTGGGAGAGACTTCTCATACAAGCTACACCGGGCTCTTCCTTATCCATGGACTGCATCCCTGCTTTCTCTATCATGTCGCACATTCAGATACTGTGGATGCTTCCATTTGCTAATATCTCATCTTCAAGCTCCTATCTATTTGTGATGGTACCACCTGCTCGGATGGCACTTCAACTGCTTGTGATGGTTCTTGTATCGCATCTGTTTGTTTTTCCCCCCCCCCCCCCCCCCCCCCCCCCCCCCCCATTTATTTTTTTTTTTTTTCTGTTGGTACCACATGAACTACTTCTTGTGGATGGTTGGGCACCTACTTCTAATTGTGCCATATTTTTCTAGCACTAATGAGTCTTTCGCAGCTGAATCAGATGCCCCTGAGTTTCTTACAGAATCAGAATCAAAATCTGTTATTTATGTTTGACTGACTCATCCATCTTGCCAGTATTAGTGCGCTGCTGACACAGACACAGCTTCTGAGCCCCAAGACAAAAAACAGCCTTCCCATATTTTTGTTGAACTTTGTTCATGTACACTCTTCATCATGATGATTGAGCAAGACATTCTGGCGGACTCGTCTGCTACAGACTCTTTACTCTGTGCTAGTTCCATAATCTCATCTGGACGGTCATTCTCTTTACTCTGTCGCTAGTTCCGCATTCTCATCTGGACGGTCATCCTCTTTCATTCTGTGCTAGTTCTGCATTCTCAATCTGGACGGTCATCAGTGTTGACTGGCATTCAACAGATTCTGTTTAATTTACAGGGACTTTCCCTGCTTATTTGGAGATTCCTGTGGGTGTTTTATCCTCCTCAGAATCTGAAGGACTGGCTATCTGAGAGTGATCCAGTTCGATGATGACCTGCCACTGTACACTATCATCGCTGGACGTCCTGTTTTCCCATCCTGCCCACTCTGCGCAGGCTCTCCACTCTCAGCAGCATCCATCAGGGCAGGACAGAACTGGAACCAACCACACCAGGTGTTAGGCAACAACCAAAGCATCCTGGACCCAAATTAATGTTTAGAATTATCACTAGAAATGCTATACAGCTGTACCTGCAAAAATCAACTGTAACTCTGGCAGTTGGGCAATTCTTCTTTATCTAATTAGACTAGTTCAAAAATTACACTGCACAAAGAAATAAAAAAATGTATATTTCATAGCTACAACTTAAAATTACTTTGAAAAACTAATGAAAGAGCAGACTGCAGCACTACAAAAATAAGTCAAAATACAAATAAAAACTAGCACAAAGTTACAATATTCTCATAGTTTTTGACAAGTGTATGTTTCTTCCAGACAATACAGACAATCAAAAACACACAAAAAATGCCACCAAATGATCAAAGACAGTATTGGATTTAGGACCACACTGAATCATGCAAGCCAACTGACGAGATACCTCGAAATTTCTGTGTACTGCATACCAGTATTTAATCTTAGAAACAGTTTAGAGGCAGCACTGCCATTAGCCAGGCTACTATCAACTCATAGTGAACTGATTTTAGCTGTGGACATCTTTTGTGCTTTGAACCACGGAGATCTTCCAACAATTCAAACAAATTATATGTAAGTGATTAGCAACATATTTTTGATCAAAACCAATTGATGTATTACATTCAAATGTCAGATCTCTGCCCAAATTATTATCAGTAAATAACAATTACAACAACAATAATAATAATAATGATAATGGTTAACATAATAATGATGTTATGATGTGTGATGTTAATAATGATAACAGTAAATACTGGGAAAACACAGAAAGCAGCGTTACTGAAAAGCAAAAACAACAAAATATTGAAATTAAACAACACAAAGCAAGGTGACTGCAGTTGTGCATTTTTGATGTCTCTTGTTTGTACTTCTGACGAGGACAGAGTTATCAAAGATTAACTTATCAGTCTTCGCACTGAATTAGATTTGCATTAGTGATCATGTCATCAACAAACAAGCTCAACATGTTGCATTCAAACAATCGAGGCATATCACTTTTTATTATCAGACAAATAAAGATCTTATTGAGATCAATTAACTAAGAACAGAAAACTACATCAATAGAGGCTTCCAATGGCCTGACTAAGAAAAGTAAGACTACCATGTAGATAACTGTTGATGGAGTGAAACATTGAAAAGTAGCATGAACATTCAGTGGACTGATAAATAAGTGATAACTTTGCAGAAAAGACTTGTAAATTATTTGCAGAGACTCACGTCTTGGCCACACAACCAACAGAACTGTTGAAAGTCTGTGTTGAGCTGTCCTTTAATTCTTACCTCAAAGAAAAGAAGAAGAAGTAACAGTTGTTTTACTTTTAGGCAAACATATTTTGTTATTTTCTCTCTTTTCTTCATGTTTTTAGTCTTTAAAATATTTTGGGTTTTGATTTGTTTTTTTTCTTCTCATTATCTTGTTAAAGCTATAGATTTCAATAAAACAGCTCTCTCTCCTGCTTTCACGTTGAAATCATGAAAAAACCTGTTGATATGCTTTTCCTCTGTGTGTGTGTGAATGTGTGTGTGTGTGTGTGGTTGTGTGTGTGTGTGTGTGTATGTGTGTTGTGTATATATGGTGGTATGTGTGTGCGTGTGTGCGCGCGTGCGTGGTGCGTGTGCTGTGTAGCGCACACGCGGAACACATGTGTGTTTTCAAACCTATAAACCATACAAAATGTAGGCAAGTTCGATTTACAAACTGTACTAGAAATACTCCAAAAGTTTTAATTTGTGTAGACGCAGTAATTCTTTCTTCTTCCTAGCTGGAAAATGGATTACCTCTGTCAAAAAACTTGATGCATACTGGATGTAACTGGTCAAATGAAAAACAACTATTCAAAATAGGAGTAAAATTGGTCAATGAAAGCAAATTATAATGTCTGATAATAAAGTTTATAAATTTTACCTTTAAATCATATTTCTATTGTTATTTTTATAGCAGAAAAAGTACTCTGTAAAGTAAGAAAAAAATAGCAATCTTCACATAGAAATAATGTTAACTATTTTTTTTTCTGTCCTATGTACCCATTTTCCACAGATTGACTCAGTAAATTCTCTACTCGTGGCTAATCATTTACACCCAATTAACAGTTTTTGAAAGTCCACTTCATTTTATTGCTTAATAACCACGCTATTCATAAGTTAAAATAAAGATTCCGTTTTCAATCACCAGTTTGTGCTGCTTTGGTTGGTAACTTCTCATATTTGGCTAACATTTCTTTATAAATCTAGAACTAAAATGATAGGAAGACAAAAATAATAGGTCTGGGGAGCTTTGTACACTTCACATAATAAAATCATCACTTTCAAAAGAAGTGAAATTCATGTGGCTATTGATCATCTCTCAATCAATGAATACAGGGAAGTTACAAGAAGTCCATTATATAACAGTCAAAAACTTCCCTTTGGCATTCATGATGGTTGCTTTGTTAAGCTTTGGGCCTGGAACTGTTGATCTCACTTGCAACAGTTAAAACAATCAAAAAGTTTATGTGTAAAGACTGAACAGCCTCAGGTTTTCAGCCCCAGGTGGTTTTCTGGTAGTCTGTCAGTGACATGACGAACGGGCCTGGCCAGCCTGACCAAGGGGTCCTGTCCTGGGGAATATTGGTAGCCTTTCTATTATTAGTTACCCCTTTCCCAGTTCCATTCAGTTCAGTTCTTGGGATTGCGACTTTCTTAACCTCACAGCTTTTCAATATCCAGTCAATTTGGTAAAAGAACATGCTGGATAATGCACATATTTGCTCAAGAATTATCAAAAAAACAAAAAAAATGAAAAAACAGTATAACATGGAAATTTATAGCTGCACATTGTTCATTATATAACAATTTTAGAGCTCCAGAAATTTTTGTTTTCCTGTTTTGCCAGTCTTTGACTAAATGAGATCATGCACGAATCAACAAAAGACATTATTTTTTAAAGGTCTTCAAAACTGGTGACCTTGATGCAGTATGCTCATTGTTGCAGGGATTCCAAAAATCTATGGATTTTAATCTTTTTTTTTAAAAGCTTAACACAAAACAGTCATGCGATATTTTGTGTTAAGCTTTTAAAAAAAAAGAGTAAAATCCATAGATTTTGGAATCCATGCACGAATGAGCATACTGCAATCATGGTTCACCAGTTTTGAAGACCTTTTAAAAAAATAATGTCTTTGTTGATTTCGTGCATGATCACATTTTTTGTTCAAGATGGCAAAACAGAAAAACAAAAATTTTCTGGAACTAAAATTGTTATATAATGACAATGTGCTAGCTATAAATTCCATGTATTACTGTTTTTTCTTTTTTTTTTTTTTGATAATTCTTGGAGCAAAATATGTGCTTTTTCCAGCATGTGGCTTTTACAATTTGACTGGATATTGAAAAGCTGTGTGGGTTAAGATAAGTCGCAAGTCCAAGAAATGAAACTGAATGAACTGGGAAAGGGTAACTTAATAATAGAAAGGCTTCCACTTATTTCCCCAGGACAGGACCCCTTGGTCATGCTGGCAGCCTTGTCATGTCAGGGCCCCTCTCCTCTCACCTCTGGCCTGCTCTCCCTTGCTCTTCTGCTCTACACCTCTCTCTTCCCTCTTTTCCCCTCTTCACTCTCTCCTTTTCCTCTCCTCTCTCCCCCTTTCCACTCCCTCTTTGCCTGCTTCCTCTCCACTCCTTCTCCTCCTTCCCCTCCTCTCTCCTCCCTCCTCTCTCTTCTCTGATTCTCCTTGCTCCTCCCTCCTCCCTCTCTCCTTCCCCCCCTCCTGCCTCCCCCCCTCTCCTCTTTCTCTCTCTGTGGCTCCCCCTCTCCCTCACTCCTTTCGCCTCTTCCCCCTCCTCTCTGCCCCTCTCTCTCTCTCCTCTCCTCCTTTCCTCCTCTTCCCCCTCTCTCTCCTCTTCCCCTCCCCCCTCTGCTTCTTCTGCTCCCCCTTCTCTTCTGCTCTCTCTTCTCTCCTGCCCTCTCCTTGCTCTTTCTCTCTTTTTTTCCCCCTTCCTCTCCCTCTCTCCTCCTCCCTCTACCTGTCTCCTTCCCCCCTTCCTCCTCTCCACTGCCTCTTGACTTTGCCCTTTCTACTTCCTCTATTGCCCTTCTCCCTTCTTCTCTCTCCTTCTCTCTCTTCTCCTCTTGTCCCTTGACTCCCTCCTCTGGTCCCCTCTCTCCCCCCTGCTCTCTCTCTCTGCTTCCCCTCTCTCTCTCTCCCTCCTTTGATCCTCTTCTCCCCCCTTCCCTCTCCTTTCTCCCCTCGGGGGCCCCTTCTCTCCTCCTGCCTTGCACTCTCTTCTCCCCCTCCCCTTCCTTTCTTCTTCTTCCCCTCTCTCTGTTCCTTCTCCTCCCTCTCTTTTCCCTTCTTGCTCATCCTTCTTCTCCCTCCTTCTATTCTGCCTTCTTCCTCCTCTCCCTACTGATCTCTCTTGACAGACTACCAGAAACACTGGGGCTGGAAAACCTGAGGCTGTCAGGTCTTTAAATCAAACTTTTTGATTGTTTTAACTGTGCAGAGAGTAAACAGTTCAGGGCCAAGCTGAACAAAGCAACCATCCTGAATGCAAAAGGGAAGTTTTTGACTGGTATATAATGGACCTTCTTTGAACTTCCCTGTTCATTGATGAGATGATGATAAATAGCCACATGAATTTCACTTCTTTGAAAGTGATGATTGATATGTGATGTGTACAAAGCTCCCAGACGCAATTATTTTTGTCTGCGATCATTTAGTTCTAGATTGATAAAGAAATGTTAGCCAAATATGAGAAGTTACCAACCAAAGCAGCACAAACTGGTGATTGAAAAGGATTCTTTTTATTTTTAACTGAATGAATAGCTGTGTTATTAAGCAATAAAATGAAGTGACTTTCAAAACTGTTAATTGGTGTAATGACTTTGCCAAGAAGTAGAGGAATTTACTGTTGCAATCTGTGGAAAATGGGGTTACATAGGACAGAAAAAAAAATAGTGAACATTATTTCTTATGTGAAGATTGCTATTTTTTTTTCATTTACGAGTACTTTTCTGCTATAAAAATAATCAATAGAAATATGATTTAAAGGTAAATTTATTTAAACTTTAGAATCAGTCATTATAATTTGCTTTTCATTGACCAAATTTTACTTCCTATTTTGAATTAGTTTGTTGTTCCAGTTTGACCAGTTAAGTCCAAGTTTGCATCAAGTTTTTGACAGAGGTATCATTTTCAGTTGAGGAAGAAGAAAGAATTTTACTGCTTACACTAATTAAACTTTTGGAATGTAATTTTCTAGTACAGTTGTAAATAGAATCTTGCATACATTGCGATGGTTTATAGGTTTTTTAAAACACCACATGTGTGCCGCGTGTGCGCAACACGCACACGCACACGCAAAGCGCACGCAACTACAAGACACACAATACTCTTATTTACTCATTACACACATACACACAAACACACACACACACACACACACACTCACACACACACACACACAGAGGGAAAAGCAGTCAACAGGTTTTTCATGATTTCAAACCGTGAAAAGCAGGAGAGAGAGCTGTTTTAATTGGTAGAATCTTAGCTTTAAAAGATAATGAGAAAAGAAAAAAAACAAATCAAAACAAAAGAGTTTAAAAGACATATAAACTGAAGGAAAAAGAGTAGGAATATTAACAAAAATATGTTTGCCTAAAAGTAAAACAAGGCGACTGTTTCTTCTTCTTCCATTTTCTTTGATGTAAAATTAAAGGGCAGCTCCACCAGACTCAACAGTTCTGTTGGTTGTGTGCCCAGACGTGAGTCTCTGACAAATAATTTACAAGTCTTTTCTGCATGTTATCACTTATTTATCAGTTCAACTGAATGTTCATGCTTCTTCAATGTTTTCACTCCATCAACAGTTCTATTTGGGTAGTCTTACTTCTTAGAAAGGGCCCCTTTGGATGCCTCTAGTGATGTGGGTTTTTCTGTTCTTGTTAATTGATCTCATTAGATCTTTTATGGTCTGATAAAAAAAATGTATCCCTCGATTGTTTGATGACTTTTTGAGTGTTGTTGATGACTGATCACTACATGAAAATCAAATTCAGTGCAAGACTGAAAAAGTTAAATTTTTGATAAATCTGTCTTCGTAGAAGTTAAAAACAAGAGACTCAAAAATGCACAACTTTCAGTCACCTTGTTTTGTGTGTTAAATTTTAGTTTTGTGTGTTTTTTTTTCAGTAAGTGTGTCTGTGTTTTCCCGTATTTACGTTATATTATTTCTCATACTATCATCATCTTTTTTTTTTGTTTTCATTATCATTATTATTATTATTGTTGTTGTTATTGTTATTATGATAATAATTTGGCAGAGATCTGACATTTGAGAATACATCAATTGGTTGTGATCAGGGTAATTGTTTCTAATCAATTTAAAATTTCATTTGTTTGAATTGTTGGAAAATCTCCTGGGTAAAACACAAAAAAAAAATGTCCCCAAAACTAAAATCAGTTCACTATGAGTTGATAGTAGCCTGCTAATGGCAGTGCTGTCTAAACTGTTTCTAAGATTAAAACTGGTATGCGTACACAGAAATGTCAGGTTCTCGTCAGTTGGCTTGCATGATTCGTGTGTCCCGGAAATCCAATACTGTTTTGGGACATTTGTGGCATGGTTTTGTGTGTTTTTGATGTCTGTAATTTTGAAGAAAACATACACTTGTCAAAAATATGAGAAAGTGTAACTTTGTGCTGTTTATTTGTTTTTGGACTTTTTTTTGGTATGCTGCGTCTCTCTTTCATTAGTTTAAAAGTAAATTTTTAAGTTGTAGTTATTGAATATTCAGTTTTTATTTCTTTGTGCATTTTAATTTTTGAATTTTTCTAATTAGATAAAGAAGAATTGCCCCAAAATGCCAGAGTTACGGATTTTTTGCAGGTACAGTGTAGAGCATTTCTAGTGATAATTTTAAACATAGATTTGGGTCCCGGAGCTTTGGTTTTTGCTTACACTGGTTGGTTTGGTTTCCCGTTCTGTCCTGCCCCTGGGAGCTGTGAGAGTGGAGAGCCTGCTGAGAGGGGCGGATGGGAAAAAGGAAGTCCATGTAGTGAAGGGGGGCAGGTCATCATCGAAATGGTCACTCTCGTAGCCAGTCCCTTGATTTGAGGAGGGAAACACCCCCAGGGAAACTCCAAAGAAAGCAGGGGGTCCCGTAATGAAAACGAATTGTGATTCCATGTCAGACACTGATGACCCGTCCAGATGAGAAAGCAGAACTAGCACAGAATAAAGAGGATGACCGTCCAGATGAGAATGCGGAACTAGACGAGTAAAGGGGTGACGTCCAGATGAGATTTGGAATAGCACAGAGTAAAGGTTTTGTAGAGCGGTCAGCAGGAAGGGGCTGCTATCATCATGTAAAGAGTGTCTGAAAAAGTTCAACAAAAGATGGGGAAGGTGTTTGTCTTGGGGTCAGAAGCTGTGTCGTGTCGAGCGCACAAGACTGCAAGTGGATGTTCAGTCAAACTAAAAAAACAGGATGTTGATTCTGATTCTGAAAGAAAATCAGGGGCAGCTGATTCAGCTGCGAAAGACTCTTTTAGTGCTAGAAAATATGGCACAATTAGAAGTAGGGCACAACCTTCACAAGAAGTAGTTATGTGGTCCATCACAAACAGATGCGATCCCAATTCCCATCACAAGATTTAAAGTCCATCAGAGCAGGTGTCCATCAAATAGATAGGATGAAGATGGATTTTAGCAAAGGAAGCATCCAGTATCTGAAAGTGGGAATGTAGGAAGCGGGGATGGTCCATGGTAAGGAAAGACCCCGGTGAAAGCTTAGAGAAGTTCTCCCAAGGCTGCGTCACTGCTGACCTGAAAGTGGGAAAAGAAAAAGCAAAAGAGGAAAGCCCAGAGGGAAAACTACTGATTGTTTGCTATTGCTGATGATGTATCAGATGTTTCCAGTGAAGGGGAGGTCCTCTGTCTCCCGTTGAGGAAGGGACAAACCTCAGCGGAAAAATTGTCCAAAGAGGCAGCCCACCAGGCTGAGGCCTTGGCACCACTGGGTGCTGGGGCCTGTGTCGAGCCCGAGAGTGGAGAAGACATGGGTTTAGATGAGTCCCCTCCTCTCCATTCCCCTTGTTATAGATCCCTATTGTAGTGGGCTTAACCCCCCGTATTTCTTTAGGTAGTGGAGACTATGCTGATTTGGGCTGGGCAACAAGCCCCGCCCTCGCAAAAATGACTCTGCCATCATCTCAGCTCTGCTCAAGTAACCCCCCCAATAGGTCTGACCGATTATCTCTAGAGACGGTATCATTCCCAAATGCTCTCAGCGCACAGACAACAAAATTGATCTCTCACCTCCATGGTATGGAAAACATATCTGAGGGTGAAAAAATCGGTGAAGCAGGGCAGTGAGGACACGTTGGGGAGATCGAAGATGAACCAGGGAGGGCCAAAGCAGAGGAAACTTCAGCAGTTCCACCCTCGGGCCGAAGAGGGGTTTGAAATTGGAGAAAAGAGCTGGAGGGGGAACATGCACGGCGCCCCATATGATTGCCCCCTCGGAGACAGCAGCAAGGCAGACCCACTTCAGGGGAGCGGGTGGAGTTGGTTCGAGGACGTGGACGGGGAGGGTGATGCTGATTAAAGGTGAAAAAAAGGGGGAGATGAAGAGGATGGAAAAAGAGGTAAGTACTTATGGAGAGAAAAAGTTTGCTTGAATATTGTGCCGACATGTTCGATTTTACCCTCTCAGATCTCAGATGCTGTGATTGTAAAAAATACTAAAATGAATAGTATCCCTTACACTGGATGGGGAGTACAGTCCCGTTACCAAAATACTTTCCTTTTTTTTTTTTTTTTTTTTTTTCGCCCCGGGGATTTTGTTAAAAAAAAAAAAAAAATTCAAAAAGCTGAAAAAGGTTACATGCTTTCATGTGTGGGATCTCCCTTCAAAAAGGGTTCAGCACCAAAGTAGAACAAGTGTTTTTGGGGGGGCAGTCTAGCATTGTAATAGGGGGGGAAAAAAATTGACACTTAAGTACGAGGGTTTATATCTGGTGTGCTATGTTGTTGCGTTCAACACGGTGATCAAAACTAATTTTTTTTTTTTTTCTGTTTGCCTGTCAGTTTTGTGCCCTTCTGTTCATGTAAAAGGGTGGATTGGATAGAATGCAGAAAAAATGATGCAGGAAGAGCGAATAGACTATCATGTTTTACCGAAATGGTTTTTGGGTCATGAAGTGCCAAAAGGAACTATTATTTTTGTTTTGTATTGGGAAAAAGTTAATCTTTTAAAATTTAATTTTCAAGTTAAAAGAAATAAAACTTCGCAAACAGTATAGATAAAATCATGTGATGTCATTCAGTCATCGGGGAATTTTTTCTCAGACGGAATTACGGTAAAATTTCTCTTTCAAAAAAGAATGAAATATGTGACATGTTCTTCATCTGAATTATTTCTCCACTGTAGTAACGGGAAAAATTCTCACACAATATAAAAAAAATAGAATCATGTGACTCATTCTGCAGAAATTTTTCTCAGCCTTACTTTATATCATCTGTGAGTTTCCCATTTGGCTTCACCCCCCTATTAAAAAAAAGTAAGAAATTCAGTGAAAAGACTGGAAAATATTGGTTACGATTTTGAAACTTGGGGAAACATCCCCTGAAATCCTGATCCAACGAATGTACATTCTCAAGTCTTTAACTTAGGTCTGTAAGAAATAGTGATATAGACTGTACAGTGTAGTAAAAGTAAAACACTTATATTTTCTGTAACTTACTAATTTTATAATTAATTGAGTAATGTCGATATTCAACATGGAAACTTTGTGTAATATTAATAAGCACACCATGAAGAACCCCTGACACACCACACTCACTTTCATGCATGCACGATGCTGGGGGCCACCACACACCACACTTAAAAAACACAACACTAAACAACATGTATATTCACAACACAATGCACACACTCTGCTCACATGCAAAATACTGTAGGCTCCTTTCTCTCTTCTTCTTCTCTCTCTTTCACACACCACACACACACAACAACACGCACGCACGCAACAAACTAACAGTCAAAAAACTGAATAGCCACAAAGCCAGGGAAAGAACAAGAAGAAAAAATCTGCTAGTCCCTTACACCAACAAACAAACGTTGTCCCCCAAAAAAAAAACAAAAAAAGAGAAAAAACATAAAAACTCGATTCCTGAAGGTAAGAGAAAACAGAGCAACCGCACTGAACATGATACAAAAGCTGAGAAAAAAAAGATAAAAAGTGACTGAAGTTGTGCCAAAAGGTGGGCTCAAGAAGTGAACAGCAGCTGGAAAACTGAAGTAGCTCTTTTATTCGGGGTTTTTTTAAAAAACTTTCCTGATATATCCCCCGTCAATGAAAACTATGCAAAAGAAAAAAATAAATTATGTAGAACCAGTTTTGAAGAATTTGCTTTTAATTTTGAAGCAAGAGGATGTCATACAATGAGATTACATCACAAACTCCTTTCTGTGTTGTTATCTCAGAACGTTTGAAATTTACTGGTGTAGAAATGACT
>JAMYXO010004636.1:0-17061 GCA_033310375.1 Conus canariensis | reverse complement strand
AGTGACATTAATAAACTTTCAGACACACACACCCACACAGCGTCCAAACCCGGCATGTCCTCCCCCCTCCCCTCTCCTCCATTTATCACCCTCCCTTCGTATTTCTAATGAAACAGGAAGAAAAAATTGTAACAGTGTACCCATGAATGCAACATGGTATATGTCCTAAGTATGCTTGCCTGTTTCAACAAAATACGCATTACCTTCATGCAACAGCTGGACCTATTTCAATGCCAGTCATAGAAGAGGGACAGATTATCCTTTGAACCTAAACCCAGTTGTTTGTGACCTTGATCTGGGCTCAGCATGACCTTGGTATTATCATTCAAGGTTGATTGTGTTTTGTGTTGTTTTTTTTTTTTTTTTTCTTTCTCCCTGTGCAGTTTATATTTATCTTGAAAACAAGTGACTAGCAACAGCCTTAAGGCTCTCGATCGAAATTACTTGTCTTCCATTTCTTTGGAATATGTCAGCGAATTTTTTTTTTTTTGTTTTTCCCCATTTTTTACAGTGATCTTAATCAAATTCAAGGTCATTATGACACTTTTACATATTAATCTGTGAATGGAAAAAACGCATTCATCTGCTTGGTTATCTGACTTAGTTGTCCATTTGGCCGACCATTTGGTCAATTTTTATGCTGTATAAGCTGTTAGACTTTTTGAAGTTTTGTGTGGCCATCATTGCAGCTCCAATTAAAAATGTTGTACAGTTACAGGTTTGTGTGTACCCCTCTCTCTCTCTTCCCTTCCTGCATTATCTTCTCACCACCACACACACACACACACACACACCACACTCTCTCACTCTCTCTCGTTTACCCATTTTACATATACAAAGAAAAACAAAAAATAAAGTGCTGCCATATTTATTGACATAAGTCAAATAACAGAAAAAAGGACTGACCCCAATCTCACTCCGTACCACTGTGATTCTTATCCCCTACACAGAAAAGCATTGCGAGTATGTGTTGAATATGTGCACTTTTG
Source organism: Conus canariensis (assembly GCA_033310375.1). NCBI lineage: Eukaryota > Metazoa > Mollusca > Gastropoda > Neogastropoda > Conidae > Conus > Conus canariensis. The sequence continues at coordinate 16,072 of JAMYXO010004636.1, read as the reverse complement.
GTGGGGAAAGTGTGTATGCGTGCGCGCGTATGTGTGTTGTGTGTGTGTGTGAGTGGTGTAAGAGTCCGTGCGCATGTAAGTGTGTGCATATGAAATTTCATGTGTCACTTGCGTGCATTACTTGATTTGTATTCATGCACATGACCGTTGTTTTGCTTGATATCTTACAGCAACATGAACAGGCACCTGGTTGTACTTGCAGAAAAATCATTCAAAACGAGTAGACAGGAATAGAGAGATGGAATGTTGAAACCACACGATGTTGTGGAGTCGAGGTCACCAGTGGTTACTGGATTCAGTGACCGGGGACCCACCACGCAGTAAGTACATATACTAAACCAGGCACCCACAAAGTACGCGACAGCGTATCCAACACACCGATGTGTGCAGCATAAAATGACATTTGGCAACAACTCTACAATCTAACCGGTGAGCAACAGTATACTAGTATACTGGGATAACCCAAAACCCCTAAAGCCAATGCATGCATGTTTATCAAAACTGTGGCTTGAAAAACATCTTTGCAAAAAGAAAAGCATGCAAAGTAAAATAGCAAACAAGATGATTGCACGTACATAACGAGACGTAAGGTAAAGAACAATCTAGAAAAAACATGTTTCGTAATAATAATGAAAGCATTGGACACTCAGATGTCCGTAACTTCATAGCTGCTAAGCATGTTATCAACTGTGGGCTATATAAACAACAACAAAGTTTGGTCCCATTGCTAAATTTGTTGGGGGGGCCAGGGGGTTCGGGCCTTTAAAGGTTTAATATAGCCGTTTTTTGCCCCACAGGGCCCTTTTTTTGGGGTTTTGGTCATACGGACCCCTTGAATTTTTCCCTTTAGTGCGGGCCCACAGAGCCCCCCAAACCCCCTATTCAACTAGGGGTTTTAGGGAACAGACTCCCAAATTTCATACAAAAGTCCAGAATATTTTTTTTAAAAAACATTTGATCATTGTGCCTTTTCAAATGCATAAAACATTTACCTAAATTTTTAGTTTTTGGGGCTTTATTTTCACAACTTAAAAACCGGGTCCCAAAGTTTTTTTAAAAAAAATGGGGGGGGCAAATTCTTTAGGATGGCCCAGCACCACACATGGGGGGTTTGGTTTTTTCGTTTTAAACCTGCCCCAAATTTTTGAACTGCCCCCGGCTTGCTTCTTAAAAGTTGCGGGCAAAAAACTGAAAAAGGAAAAAATTTTTGGGCCCGTTTTTAACCAAAAATTAAAAAATTACAACGCTTACCCACGAAAAAGTAAAGGGCAGCCCTCCAGAGATATTTTGAAAAAAAATGGGTCACACCCTTTTTAAATTTTTGGGGGAAAGAAAAAACCCAAAACTATGAGAGATCCACCCCAATTTTTGGATTTTCGGGTCCTTTTACCCCCAACTTTTGACTGGTTTTTGGCCCAGCTTCATTTTCCTTTTGGGGTCGGGGAGTTGATAAAATATTCCCAAACCCTTTGTGTCAGCGCACCTTAATGTTTTCCCCAAAAATGACCCAACAAACTTTGAACCCAATTTAAAAAACAGGTGAAAAATTTTATACCCACCCAAAAATTGGGCTTGTCAAAAAATAATTCTTATTTTGGGTTTTGTAATTTTTTCTGAGCAAAAAAGGGGACCAAAAAGTTATAAAAAAAAAAAAAAAAAAAATAAGACGAAAACCCTGGGCGGGTTGGCTTCCTTTTGTTCAGCAAAAGGAATCCATCTTCTCTTGCTTGAAAACTCCCCAAAGCAAAAACAATGTGATGCAAAAAGGTGGGGGCCCCCTGCTTTCCTTGAAAAAGTTTCCCAAAAATTTAACTTTGGACTTTGGTGAGATTCTGGATTTAAAGGGGTTCAAGGGAAAAAAATAAAAGCCAGGTTCCTTCCATCCCCCCTTTCCAATAAAAAACATGATGTTTTTCTGAAATTACATAAATCCCCCTTTATGTAAAATTTTTGGACAAAAAAGGTAGGAAACAAAAAGTAAATTTTCTTTCTGTTTTAAAAAAAGGAAAAAGTTTTTTAAACCCAAATTTACAGTGTCATAACAAAGCCAATGACTCCCCAAACTATTTTTTTTTTAAAACCCGGGTTTGGAAAATTTTTTCAAATTACTTTGAAAATTATTTTTCCAAATTTTTAAAATTTGCATTAAAAAAAAAATTGAAAAAAACCGGTGATAAAACCTGACACACCCCCCCCCCCCCCCCCCAAGTTTTTTCCCTTTTTTTTTTTAACGGGATTAAAAATTCTTTAAAACATTTTATCAGTGTAAAACCCAAATTTCAGCCCGATTTTTTTTTTTTGACCCCAAAAGAAAAAACCACTCTTTAAAAAAAAAAAGAAGAAAAAAATATAATCTTTTTTAAAAACAAAAAATATTTTTAAAAATCAAAGCCCCCCCAAGGGTTTAGACAAAGATTTACAACGGGAAAGATGCAAAAAAAATTTAAAAAAAAGGGTTTCCCCTTTCCCTTTTTTAATTTATGAACCCTTTAAAATTCAAGTGGACACCCACTGTTTTTGTTTGGAAAAGACAAAATTATGAAATCACCGGAAAATTATATTTTTAATATTTTTTGTAACACTTTTAGAAATAATAAAAAACACATACCCCAATTGTGTTCCCTTCATCAATTTTTTTTTTTTAAAAAAAAAAAAGGGAAAAAGAAAAAAAAGGGTTTTCCCAAAAAAAGGGGAATAACGTTTTTTTTCCCATTTCTTTAAAAATTCCCTTTTTGTCCTATTTTTTCTGCAACTTCTGACTTCTTTGTGAGGCCATGTCCTGTTTAAATTAAAAAATTAAAAAAAATGGACCCCAGTCTTGCTTCATTTTATTCAGTAAATTTGTAGAAGCCAACAACATGAAATTTTCAAAAGCTTAAACCAAATTCAAGAAAGCCATTGTATAAAACCCCAAAAAAAAAAAAACCCAAGGACCCCAAAACACATTTTAAAAAATTGTTTTAAATTTGGGGGAAAAAAAATCTAAAATTCCAAAAGCCCCAAAAAAGATGGAAAAAAATTTTCAATTGTCAGTATAAAAATTTCACTTAACTAAAAACCCTTTTCCCCAAAAAGACTTTTACCTCTGTTCCGAAAAAAAATGATAAAAAGGATAGGGATAAAGGGGAAGGAATTTTATCAAAACCAGGATGGGTCGTTGTTAATTTTAAAAAATCTTCATTGAAGCAACACCAAACGGAAAAGATCAATTAAAAATGACATGAAGAAGTTGTCAGGAAAAGAAGAGGAGGGGGGAGGAGGGGGACAGGGATGTGGCCCACCCTTGTTTGGGCCCTTGGGGAAGAAAGTAAAACCAAACAGCCCCGGGTTCCGGGACCTGTGGGGGGGGGGTTTTCCAGAAAATTTCCCGGGAAATGCAAATTCTGAAACACTTTCCCCCCTTTGGCTCCCAAAAAATATCCTTAGTGATCCAGTCTTTCAGATCAAAAACTTTAGAAATTTTTTTGAAAAAAAACAGTTTTTAATTTAAAAAGGGAATTTTTTTCCCTTATGATTGCTTGCAGGGGAATTTGGAAATTAAAAAAACCGCTTAAAAAATTCCCCTAAAACTAAAGGGAAAAAAAACTTACACTTAAAATATGGGGCCCTTTTTGGAGGCTTTTCCAAAATATAGCGTAATCAACCCAGAAAAAAAACTTTAAAAAGGGAAACAAAAATTAATCTTTTCGAAAAATAAGTAAGATAAAACCCGGTTAAAAGGGAACCAAAAACAAATTTTTCAGAAACCCTTTTTCTTAAACCCTTTTTACCACCAATGTGTTGCTGAAAAAAAAATTTTTTAAAAAACAAGAGGGCATTTTAAACCCAAACCAGCCCCTTGAAAAAAAAAATTTGCCCTTTTCAAAAATTTTCCCTTCATCAACAAAAATTAAAAGGACACCCCATAAATTTTTTTGGGGGGGGGGGGGGGGGGGGGACAAAAGGCAAAGAAAAAAACTACTCCCCCCCCCCCCCCCCCCCCCCCCCCAAAAAAAAAAAAAGAAAAAGAAAAAAGGTTAAACCCAATATATGAAAGAAATCAAAAGAACAAAAAGGGCATTTTAAACGTACGTTCATTTTCTAATGTAGATAATTTTTTTGGGGTTTTATATTTCTGACTGAACACCAACAATCCCAGCGTTTTTCACACTTTTAAATCCCAAACCTATTTTCCTCATTTTCCTTTTGGTTTAAAATTTTATAAAAATTTGTTTTTTTTCATTTTTGTGGGATGGGGGCATGGTAAAAAACAGAAAGATAGAAATTTTCCCCCGGATCGGAAAAAGTTAGCAATGGATGACCGGGGGGGCAAGTTTTACTTAAAACGGGGGCAAGATTTAAACCCAAAAATTTGTTTTCCCTTTCCTTTTTTTGATTTGCATCCCCGGAGGCGTCCTTCCACCCCTTTGGTCCCTCACGATCCCCAGGTAAAATGGCTCCCAGTTGGGTTTAAGAGGGAACCCAAATACAAACCCGGGGAAGGGGCAGGGGGAGTGAGGGGGGAGGGGTTATCAATAAACAGACAAGGAAAACCAAAGGGATCAAAAAAAGGATGTTGCTTTTCCCTTTTTCGAGATTTTTTTTTTCTTCTTTTTTCGAAATGTTTAGGGCGAGGGTTTTGGGTGCGTCCATAGGTAGGCTTTTGTTGCTTTTTTGCGGGGTGTTTAGGGAGAAAAAAGGGTTTTGGTGGGGGAAACGGGTTTTTGGGGTATTTTCCCTGTAGGAAAATCCCTTTCATAAAAGGGCATATTGTTTTTTTTTAAAAAAGAATGCCTTCACATAACCGGGGAAGGTTTTTGCATGTGAAAGGTGTTCAACCATATTAAAAGAAACCCAAATTTTACTTCTATCCCAGTTTTTATTTCCCCCCAATAGATACAAAAGGGTGAAACCCATTCGAAAATTTTCAAAAAACTGAACGGCAAGGGGGGTTTAAAGGCCCTTCACCCCCCTCCCGGGAAAACCGGGTTTAGCCCTTGTGGGGGGGGGGGGGGGGGGGGGGGGGCCAATTGTCGGGTTTATAAAAAATTTACCATTTTTTCCCTGGGGACATCCCCTCAGCAGAAACAGAAAAGTTTGGATTTTTTTTCACCTTTTCAAAGCAATAAAAAAAAAAAACCCCAAGAAAAACTGACTTTTTATCTTTTAACTTTTTAAGGGGGCCGGCTGTAGCTGAAGCTACAGCATTCAGGATGGTTCCTTTTGGGGAAAAAAATGACCCCCCTTTGAAAAACCACAAAAAAAATTTTAATTCCCGGGGGGAAAAACATAGCGGGATTTTGGGGAAAACGTCCCAAAACCGGCAAGTTGTGCAGCCGGGGATTTAACAGTAAATGCAAAAATCTTGATGGATTAAAATTTTCTTTAAGGGCCCCCAAATTTTTCAAAATCTTTTTTCGTTCTTTGACAGGCAAAGTTGCATTTGGGGGGTTCCCCAAAAAATCAATCTTCTACGGGGGGAAAAACCCCAAACTTTGAAAACCCTCCCTTAAACGAAAAGTTAATAGGTTTTTCCCCAGTAATTGATTTTTCAGGAAAAATTTCAAATTCGCCCAAAACCCTGAACTGGGGCGAACAACAAAATTTTTTAAAAAAGGACATTTTTCCCAACTTCCCAAAGTTTTTCCAAAGCTTAAAACACTGAGGGTTTGTCAAAAAGATTTTATTCTCTTTTGAAGAAGGGCTTTTTATAAAAGTAGAAAAATTTTTAACATTTAAGGGGAAAAAAGTCCCCCCGAAAACCCAATTTGGAAATTTCATTTCCCGGGAAAATAAAACCTTTCAAAATTTTTAAATTTTTTGCAGGTGCACCCAGGTAAAAAATATAAAGAAAAAATATGGAAGCGACCCCTGAATTGATAAAACAAAATGTATCAACCGGGTCTGGACTGGGGGGGCCCCCCACAAATTTTTCCCAGGCCCTACCCAGTAAGCGTGACAGCACAGATTTGCGATTCGCCCACTGTGTTTCCCCTGGAAGGGGGTGAATTCACCCACATGCATGAGAAACTGAAAAAGCAGTTCTGAACCCGCCCCCCCTCAGCAAGAAAAATGAGGTTTGCATTCTGTACCATTTGGCTGTGCGGTTCCAGCCTTACCTTAGACCCCCAAAAACAATCTAAACAAGATGGGCAAGGGGAAAATTTGAAAAACCATAAATCTTTTTCCCAGTGCACTGCCCTTTTGATTCCGACCCCTAAGCCAATGACGGGAAAACAAAAACATCATTTTAAATTTCCACACTGTAATAAAACACCTTGTTAAAAACCCCCACAGCATTTCCCAGTGATTACCACACTGTCTTTAAAAAAAAAAAAATCGTTTTGGGGTTTTTAAAATACAAAAATGGGTACATAAAAATTTTAAAAATTTTACACAGGCGCCTTTTTTGGCAATAAAAGGGGACAAATTTTTAAAAAATTTTTCAAAAAAGAGATTAAAAATTCTTTGACAATTTCAATATGACCCCCACTTTTAGGGGAAAAAGCCCTGGCAGAGGGGTTTTATTACTCCCAAATTTTGGTTTTTTGAGCCAGCTCCCCTGGGGCTGGTATGTTTTGTACTTCGTGTTACCTTTTAAAATTTGGGCTACATTTTCGCAGAAAAAAAATAGTGGCATTGCTGAGGGTTTTTCCTTAGCGGATTAATAATTTCCCTGGAATTTTAATACAAACTTGCACTTTTGGGGTTTAAAAAAGGGGAGAGTGGTATATAAATGATGAAAAAAGGGAAAGATAGGTATGAGCCCACCCTTCCCCCGGGGGCCCCTGGGGAAAAATAATTAAGTGAATACAAATTGGGTGGGAAATAAAAAGTTCATTGCACTCCAGGGGATATTTCCCCAAACAGAAATTGGGTTTTTAATATTTTAGCAGCCTGTTGTTTTTTTTTTGTTTTCGAAGAAAAAAAACCCCGGAAAAACAAAAACAACCAAACCAAAAAAAAGGGTTTAAACTAAACCAAAAAAAAAATATTATCAGAAAAACAAAAAAATCAGTTAAATTTACAGATATAAAACATCCCCACAAAAAAAGATTTCTTTTAATTAACCAAAACCCAACAAGTAAATGATTTTCTTTTGGTATGGAAAAAAATCAGTTTGTTTATGCAATAGAAAGGCAAAACCCAAAAAAATTCAGGAAAAAATTTTTTCAGAAACCGATTTTTTTTGGGGTTGTGCGAAATCTTCAAAAACACCCACCCCCAAAAAAAAAAAAAATAAAAAAGGGAAAAAAAAGGTAAGAAAATTAATTAGTTTAAAAACCAATCTAAACGGGAAAACCAGTAAACCCTGTAAAATTTCTATAGAGTTTAGTTAATAGGGAAAAGGGCACATTAAAAAACCTTTCTTTTTTTTACACCCCAAAACAAAAACCCAATTTTGTGTGTGGGGTTTTGTGTAGGTGGGGTAGTTTTTAATTGGGTTTTTGGTGGGGCCAAATGTTTGTGTTGGTGGGGTTTTGTGTGGGGTTGTGTGTGGGTGGGTGTTTTTTCGAAATGTTGTGGGTTTTCTATTTTCATCGGGTTTGTTTAGGGAAGATCTTTACATTTTAAATGCTATCCGGGGTTGCATGAAATGAAAGAGCAAAGAGGGGAGAGAAAAAATATGAACCCAGGCAAACCCGCGTGGTGATTTTGTCTGTGACAGATGAATTTTTATTTGGGTTCCTTTGGGGAAATTATTTCCTTTCCCCCTCCCAGATTTAATCAGGAACTTTCAAACAATTGAAAAAAACATGTCTTTTATACTTTAAAACCCAACATCCATTGCCCCCACAGAGCGAGGGCCCAAAACAACGGAGTCTACAAAGCCGGGTTTTTAGGTTTTCACCCGTAAAGAAACAAGATTTCGCAGGGTAGGGAAAGAAAAAAGGGTTTAAAAACCTTTCCCAGTAGGGAATTTCCCCCTTTTTCAGAAAAATTCAGTTACAAACAAAAACTCTGCAAAAAAATCACTTCATCGTCAAGTTATGTGGGGTAGTATCACTAGGAAATTTACTAAAACCGATTACTTGAAGAAAAAAACCCGAAAGTTTTACAACAACCCCCCAAGTGCATGTCACACCCGTAAGAGAAAGGGGAATTCAAAATTTAAAAAGGGATGATGCCCGGGAAACACGGGACTATTTCAACTGTTTAAAGGGGTAACCCTTGAATGAATACCCAAAAAAGCACCCCAAAAAAAAGTGGATGGGCTGGAGTGAAACCGAGGGGGGGGGAACAAAATGTGGGAAACGGGGATCAGATCAAAAGGGAAAATACATCTAAAAATCTATGAAACCCTAGGGTTTCCCTTGTGATCTTAACCTAAAACTTTTCCCGAAAAGATTGAAATTGTTTTCCCAAAATTTAAAAAACACCCAAAAAGGTGTCCAGAAATAAACCAAAATTTCCTGGGGGGAAAAAGGGAATTCTTGCAAAGTGTTCTTTAAGTTTGATAAACATGATAAACATAATTACTTTTCAAAATTTTGAACTTTAAAAAAAAATTAAAAGGGGGAATAAAAAAAAGGGGTGTTATGTTTTAGAAGCCCAAAAAATTTCTTTGCGGGAGAAGTGTCATTGTTTCAAAAACTTCCGAGACCCCTTTAGGGTATCCCCTTTGAAAGACCCGTAAATTTGTTATAATACAAACGGAAATTTTAAAATAGTATCAAGTTTTTTTAAAAAAAAGATGTTAACAAGCATTTTTCCACTGGTATGTTTAAAAAAATTCTTGTTTGTCCATTTTAAGTTTTAAAAATTTAAAATTTTTGCTTTCAACCCCAACCCAATTGTAAAAAACCCTGGGTTTTTTTACCCTGCCCAAAAAATAATGAAATTGTCTTTTTTCACCCCTTTCTTTTTTTAAAAAAAAATTTTTTGGTTTGGTTTGAAATGAGAGGGAGAGAAAAGAGGGAGTGGGGTGTGGGGTGTGTGTGTGTGGTGTGTGTGTGTATAATTGGTTAAAGGGGAGATATCATACCCAAAAAGGTTTCTTCCTCTTTCAAAATTTTAAAAAGGCTCCCATCTTTTGTTTTCTTTTAAACTTTTTTTTTTTTGTAAATTTTTTCCCTCCTATGTATTTGTTCTTGCTGTCTTTACCCCTAAATCCTAGGTTTTCCCAAGCAAGCCAAGGTACCTTTTTTCCTTGGCCCTTTTTATCTTATGTATTTGTTCCCCAACATCCCGGAATCATTTTTTTTTGATCATTACCTTGGCATTAAATTAAAATTCGCCAAAAATTTCTAAAGGGAAAAACAAAAAAACCCCTTTCATAAAATCTTAGATCTGGACACTCTAAAAAAAAAAAAATTTTTTTACCCCATTTTGAATCTGCACAAGAAACCTTGATCAATACACTATAAAAACCCTTTGGGGTTTAAAGGGCTGTTTTTAGACCAAATGAAAAAGGCCAGAAAACCAAGGTTTACTTTTCACAATTTGTTTTGCAGGCATTTTTTATGCGGCAGGTTTTTGTCTCCAGTAAATACAAGCCCCAAGGGCTTTCCCAAACCCATCATTTTCCCCCAAAAATCCCTCGAATTTCAGAGTGGGTGCCCACGTGGCGGGGTAATCAAAACCCGCCACAAAAGTAAATTTTTCCCCAATCCTTAGCCCGCCGCATTTTTTACCTTAATTTTCCCAAGTGTTTTTGGTTTTTCCGAGATCCGGGAGTTTTTTTAGCCATGGTATGAGGGACAAAAAACCCAATATTTTAACCAAAGGAATGCACGGGAAAAAGGGAAAAAAAGGAAACACTTCTATTTCTGAAATTGGTATAGCTGTTCAAACCGGGCCATTTGTAACTTTTATATAAAAATTTTAACTTTTCACTTTCTGTTCACCCCTCAAAAAGTTCCTGATTTTCCCCTCTTTCAAACCATGGGTAAAATTTTGGTTTTTTTTCTTCAGAGGAAAATTGTTAAATTGGAAAAACCATTTCCTGGAGGGTCAAATAAATTTAAAATTTTGGCGGGCTTTTCCCAAGGATATACAAGGGGAAGGGGGGGGCTGGCTTTTTCCCAGGATATTGCCCAATGAATGGATGCGGGCCCCTTTTCCCCGATTTTGACAATGAATGGATGTTGGCCTTTCCAGCATGTGGACAATGAATGGAGGGTTGGCTTTTTCCAGCAGTGACAAAGGGAATGGATGTTGGAAATTCCCAGGATATGCCCAATAAATTGGAGCGGGCATTTCCCCGATGTGCCCAAAAAAATGGATGTTTGGCTTTTCCAGAAATTGGGGAAAATGAAAGGAGGTTGGCTTTTAGCATGTGCCCTTTGGAAGGGGATGTTGGCCTTTTCCGGGCATTTTGACAATAAAATGGATGTTGGCTTTCCAGATGGCCCAATTTGAATGGTGTTGGCTTTTTTCCGTTGGGGGACAATGAAGGATGTTGGCATTTCCAGATGGGGCCAATGAATGGATGTTGGCATTTCCAATGTGAAAAATTTAAATTGGTTTGTTTGGCTTTTTTCCGGGATTTTGCCCAATGAAGGGGATGGGGGAAAATTAAAAGCATGTGACAATGAATGGATGTTGGCATTTTCCAGTATGTGCCCAATGAAGGGAAAGTTGGCTTTTCCCCAGATGTGCCCAATGAATGGTTGGGGCTTTTCCAGCATGTGAAAATAAAATGGATTTTGGGCCCAATTTCCAGTATTTTGAAAAAGGGAATGGGAATGTTCCTTTCCAATAAATAAAATGTGGCTTTTCCCCGGATAGGGCCCAATGAATGGATTTTGGGGGCCTTTTTCCCCCGGGGGGGGTTTTTGGGGGAAATGAATGGATGTTGGCATTTTCCCTGAAGGAAATGAATGGATTTTTTGGCATTTCCGCAGGGTGAAAAATGAATGGTTTTGGGCCCATTTTCCAGGGATAGGGACAATAAAGGGGTTTGGGGCATTTCCCTGATGTGACAAAAAAAGGATGTTGGAAATTTCCTGTGTGAAAAATAAAGGGAAATTTTTGGCTTTTCCCGGGGATTAGGACAATGAATGGATTTTGGGCCCTTTTCCCCTCCCTGATGGGGCCCAGAAGGGAAATGTTGGATTTCCAGCAGGGTGACAAATGAATGGATTTTTGGCATTTCCGGGAAATGTGACAATAAAATGGATGTTGGTTTTCCCCCGCATGGGGCAATGAATGGATTTGGCTTTCCACCCCATGTTGGCCCCAATGAATGGATGTTGGAAATTTCCCTAAATGGGGACAAGGGAAGGATTTTGGCTTTTTAAAAGCATGGGGAACAATGAATGGATGTTGGCTTTCCCCAGTTGTAAACAAAATAAAAGGTGTTCACCTTTCCAATAAAATGAATGCGGGCCCTTTTTAGGATATGACAATAAATGGATTTGGGCCCATTTCTTTTTATGGGGACAATGAAAGGTTGTTTGGGCTTTTTCCCCCTGTGCCCAATGAATAAATTTGTTTCCCTTTTCCCGGGATAGGGACTGAATGAATGCGGCCCTTTGGGGGGAATAGGGACAATGTTTTAAATTTTGGGCCCTTTTTCCCAAATTTATGACAATAAAGGGAAAGGTTTGGCCCTTTCCGGGGATTTTGACAATGAAGGGAAAGCCCCCCTTTTCCCAAGGATAGGCCCAATGAAAGGATGTTGGCCTTTCCAAGTTTATGACAATGAAGGGATGCGGGGCCAAAATTTTGGGGAAACGGAAAAAATGATGGGACTTTGGTGGAAATAAGCAGAAGCCCGGGAAATACAGTTTGACTCAATTTAAAACAAAGGAAAATTTACACACTGTCTGTTTCTGAAAACACGTGAAAAAAACACGACAAGAAAAAAAGCCCGCAAAGAAAAAAAAAAACCTCAAATTAAGAAGTGAAAACAAGCTGAAAGAAAAAGGGAAAAGGGGACCCCAATTTTTCGATACTTTAAAACATAAAATTTCCCTTTTCACAATGCATCAGAAAAATTTTTTCCAAAATTTTGGCCCTTGAATCCCAGTGAAAGGGGCTTTTTCCAGGGGACAATAAACTGATTCCCCCCTCCCCCCATTCATGCATTCTAACCCTTACGGGCACTTTACACTCACTTTTTTGGGCTTTGCAATGGGGGGAAATTTGTTTTTTTCCCACGTCTTGCAGCCCAAAATGTCTCCCTTAGCTTTAAAGCATTTTCCCTTGAACGGAGTTTTTGGTCCTGAGATGCGATGGTGTCCCCTGGGGGGGTTTCACCCTCCCCTTTAACAGTGTTACACCCCAAAAACCTTTCCCCCTTGGCAGCTGCTGGCGCTGAACCCAAAATCAATCCCACAAATGAATCTTGGGCCTTTAAAACAATGTTAAAAAAAGAAAAAAAAAAAGGGAAAAAAAAAAAACAAAAAAAAAACAACAGTTCGAAGGAAAAAAGAAACTGAGGGGAAAAAACAGCCCCTGGAGAGGTAAAAAGGTATAGGGTTGGGGGAAAGACAACATATGGGATGAGAAGGAAATAAGGGTTTGAAAAGACAACATTTTTGGGAAAGAAAAAAGGAAAAAAAAGGGGATGAGAAGAAACCCATATGGGCGAGAAGAGAACATAAGGGATGAAAAGGGACAACATGGGGATGAGAAGAGAAAAAATAGGGGTAAGAGAAGAGAACATAGGGGAAAATGAAAAGGGAAAAACATGAGGGATGAAAAGGGAAAAACATGGGGGATAAAAGAAGAGAAATTTAAGGGGAAATGAAAAGGAACATGAGGGATGGGGAAAGAGAACATGGGGGAAAGAAAAAAGAAAAACAAAAGGGTTGAAAAAGAAAAAAAATTGGGAAGAAAAGAGAACATGGGGATGAGAAAGAAACATGAGGGATGAGAAGGAACAAAAGGGGAAAAGGAAAGAAGAGAACATGGGGGTTGAGAAGGAACCAAAAGGGGTTGAAAAGAGAACGGGAGGGATGAAAAGAGAAATGGGGAAATGGGGAACGAGACCATGAGGGATGAAAAGAGAACAGAGGGATGAAAAAGAAAAACTTTAAGGGGATGAGAAGGAAACCAAAGGGGAATGAGAAGAGAACATATGGGATGAGAAAGACAAATAAGGGATGAGAAGGAACAAAAAGGGAAAGGAAGGGAGAACATAAGGGAAAAAAAAAACCCCCCCAAAATTTAAGGGGGATGAGAAGGAACAAAAAGGAAGGAAAGGGGAAGGGGGGAAAACTTTAAGGGGGTGAAAAGAAAACATAAGGGATGGGGAAGGAAACAAAAGGGAAAGGAAAAGGGGAGAAAAAAAGGGGAAATTGAGAAGAGAACATAAGGGTTGAGAAGAAACTTTAAAAGGGGGAAGGGAAAGAGAAAAAAGGGGGGAAGAATAAACAAAAAGGGGAAAATGAGAAGACAACAAAAGGGATGAGAAGAGAAAAAAAGGGGCTGAGGGGAAAAAACCCTTTGGGGGAAGAAAACCAAAATATTGGGAGGGGAAAAGACAAAAAAAGGGAAAGGAAGGGAAAAACATAAGGGAGGGGAAAAGGGAACAAAATGGGAGGGAGAAAGACAAAAAAAGGGGGAGGATGGGAAAAATAAGGGTTGAAAAGGGGAAAACCCTAGGGGGATGAAAAAGAAACCTAAAGGGAAGGGGGGAAACTTTAAGGGTGGAAGAAATATGGGATGAGAGACACCCAAAAGGGGAAAGGAAAGGGGAGGAACAAAAGGGGAAAGAGAAAAAAGAACATATGGGAGGGGAAAAGACAAAAAGGGGATGAGGGGGAAAACCAAAGGGGGAGGAAGGGAAAAAAAAGGGGTTTTGAGAAGAAAACCCTAAGGGTTTGAAAAGAGAAAATAAGGGTGAGAAGAAAAAATTTATGGGTTGAGAAGGCCCAACATAATGGGAAAAGAGCAAAAAAAGGGGATGAGCGGGAAACCTGAGGGAAGAGAGGCAACATAAGGGATGAGAAAAACAAAATTAAGGGATGAAAAGACAACAAAAGGGGAAATGGGGGAAGAGAACAAAGGGGGTGAGAAGAAAACCCAAAAAAGGATGAGAGAAAAACCTATGGGATGAAGAAAAACAAAAGGGGGATGAGAAAGAACTTTGGGGAAAGGAAGAGAACAAAAAAGGTTGGGGAAGCCCAAAATTTAAGGGTTTGAAAGGGGAAACAAAAAGGGAGAAGGAAACAAAAAGGATGAAAAGGGACAAACATAAGGGTTTGGGGAAAGAGAAAAAAAAGGGATGAGAAGAGAACAAAAAAGGATGAGAAAGAAACCCATAAGGGTTGAAAAAGGCCCCCCAAAAAGGAGGGAAAAGGGAGAAAAAAAAAAATGAAAAAGAAAACCTTAAGGGTTTGAGAAGAAAAACATTTGGGTTTGAGAAAAAACAACAAAAGGGGAAATAAAGAAGGGAAATAAGGGTTTGGGGAAAAAAAAACAAAAAGGAGGAAAAAGGGGAAACAAAAGGGTTTGGAAGGGAACATGGGGGGGTGAGAAGAGAATAAAAGGGATGAGAAAGAGAAAAGGGATGAGAAAAAAAAATGAGGGTAAAGAAGAGAACCCAAAAAAGGGAAATGAGAAAAAACATGAGGGAATGAGAAGCCCAACATTAAGGGATGAAAAGAAAAAATAAGGGATGAAAAGGGAGAAAAAAAAGGATGAGAAGAGAAACTATGGGTTTGGAAGAAACCAATAAGGGATGAAAAAGAAAAAATAAGGGATGGAAGGGGAAAACAAAAAGGTTTGGAAAAAGAGCCAAAAAGGGGGAGAAGGGAAAAAAAAACATTAAGGGAATGAGGAAAAAGAAATAAGGGAGGGAAAAAGAAAACCCCAAAAAGGATAAAAAGAGAAAAATAGGGGGGGGGGAAGAAAACATAAGGGAGGAAAAAAGAGACATAAAAAGGGATGGAAAAGAGAAAAAAAAAAGGGTTGAAAAGGGGAACCCCCCCAAAAAATTGGAAGACAAAGGGAGGGTTTGAAAAGGGCAACTTTAAGGGGAAGAGAAACCAAAAAGGGGAAGGGGGGGAAAAAGGAAAATAAAGGGCATGGAGAAGGCGGGGAAGGGGGGAAAGGGGGAAGGAAGGGGGGTAAAATGGGTGGTGAGCAAAATTAAAAGGCCCAGAGGAGGTTTTTTTTTTTGGTTTTTTTTTCTTAAAAATTTTTGAGGGTATTTTTGTTTCCCTTTCCCTAAACCCCCCCCCCCCACTCCTTTCCCTTCTCCCCCCTTTCCCCCTGCCCCCCTCCTTCCCTCCCCCCCCCCGTCTTCCCCTTTAAAAATTTAAACCCCAGTTTTAAATTAAACTTTTTATTTAAGGCATTCCCTTTCCCTTCATCATCCCAAAAATTAAGTAAAAACCTTTCCCTTTTTGGGCCAGTTTGGAAGGCATTTCCCGGGGTGGGTTTCCCAATGGGGGGTTTGTAAGGGCTGCAAGTCCGACCCCGGGAAGGCCAAAAAAAAATTTTTTGGTGCAAAATGCATTCGAGTATTTTTCTTTTATTCAAATAAAATTAAATGATTTTTTTAAAAATATTTTAAACTATCTTTGGGTCCCCTGAAATTAATGTTTAAACCCGAAAATTTTTTTTCTAACAAAGTTGCTTTTTTAAAAACAGGGAAATAGTTTTTTGTTTTAACCGTTTTATTGACTGGGTTAAACTGAAAGGAAGGCCGCTGTATTTGTTTTAAAGGGAAGAAAAAAAAACAGTTTTGGGCTTGAATTTAAAGGGGATAGGGCCCGCGGGTTTTTTGAAAATAGAAGAATTTAAAGAAGAAAAAAATTTTTAAAAATTTATGAAGAGAATATATTAATAGTACAGACGTCCCAAATATCAATAAATATAGAAAGAAACCATCTTTTTTGCCCCTTTAAACCCCCCCAAAGGAAATAAATTTACTACTGGAAAGGTTTTTGAAAATCTACAAAACCCTACATTGGCTTAGAAAAAAAGGGGAAAAAAAAATTTTTGTTAGCTTCCAACATCAAAAGTCTGGGATGAAGCCTTTAAAAATTCACCTGTGAGTTCCCGGTTTCAATAAAGGGAACGTTTTAAAAATTTAAAAAAAAAAGGGAAAGGTTAATGACAAAGGAGTTTGCAAAATCACCTTTTCTCCTTTTGTTTTAAAAGGGGAAAAAACCCCCCTAAAAAACCTTTGGGTTCT
>JAMYXO010004635.1:15000-17061 GCA_033310375.1 Conus canariensis | reverse complement strand
CCTCTCTCTCTCTCTCTCTCTCTCTCTCTCTCTCTCTCTCTCCCTCCCTCCCCCTCCTCCATCTGTCTATCTGTCAGTCTGCCTGCCTGTTTGCTTGTCTGTCTGTCTGTCTTGTCTGTCTGTATGTCTGTATGTCTCCTTCCTTCTTCTCCCTCCCTCCTTCCCTCCACCTCTCTCTCTCTCTCTCAGCCTTTCCCTCCCCCCTCTCTCTCTCTCTCTTTTAATCTGTGTCACATACAAGTTGAATTTCTTGCACTATGGCTTTTTCTTTCTCTCTAAACTTCGCCTTGTTGATGGAATTGTTTCTCTGTAGTACAGAATTTTAAAAAAGCATAAATAGTTTTTATGTCCATGTACCAGTGGTCATTCTTCTTTGTAATTGATTTCTCTTTTTCCATTTTTGAAGACCGGATGTAAAAAAACAAAAGCACCAGTGATTATTTTTCCCCCTCAGTAAAGGAAAAAGCATTCTCCCTCTCTCACTCTCTCTCTCACTAGTGCACACACACACACACACACACACACACACACACACACACACACACACACACACACACAGAGAGAGAGAGAGAGAGAGAGAGAGAGAGAGAGCAATCTTTGGGGGTTAATTGATATGTATCCTCGTCGAGGAAAGAGGCGGAGAAGATGGTGAAGGGAGAGGGGCTACCAAAAAAAGGATGGAATGCCCCTTCCATCTGTGGGAGGTTTGCGAAGGTGAAATAGAGGTCGATGGGGGAGGGGAGGGGGCGCAGAGGAAGAGAACGAACAGATGGAGCAGTGGGCGAGAAGATAAGGTGGAGGGGAGGAACCGGACTTAGTGGGAGGGAGACACAGTGCAAGAATTGTGCACAGAAGTGTGGAATGTACGGAACTCCGCGCGTTTTCTGTCTCTGTCCTGTCTCTTGTCTCTCCGTCTGTCTGTTCATCGCTCACCTTCTCCACTTTCCCCCTTTATCTGTTTGTTTCTTTTTCCATTTTGTTACTGTCTAAACATTAATGTATAGTGTAGGGCTTTGTGATTTGCCAAGTTTGGTAAAATGTCCTAGCAGTTTTGTTTACTGAAAGTGATGTCAAAGTTCACCTAACAGACCATCACTGGAGATGAGAGTGTGTTGGGGATGGGGATGGGGGTGGGGGTGGGATAAGAAAGGAGGGAACCTGTCTTACACTTCACTGACACCACCGCTATGGTGGCTTGTAAAGCTGGGCAACTTCTATGGCCTTTAAAATTTTTTTTTTTTATGTATTGCACCATTGGATTGGGACTTGCAATTTTTCGTGGGCGCACTTCGTTCTGTACTGTTGGGCCAATCGGGCAGACACCCTGCATCAGTTGGAGACCTAGATGAGACAGCAAATTCTTATGGCTGTCCTTAATCAGTCACAAGAAAGGTTGCATAATTAGCCTGGACATGAATACCAATATCAGTAAGTAATAGTAGAGATGAAAAAATGATGATAAAGTTCAAAGGAAAAATGCCTTAGCATATAAATCTCCACAAACAAAAGACACAGAAGAGATGAAAAATACCAAGTTTTAAAGTCGTTTTTAAAAAAAAATCTAATTCAACTTCTTTCCATTCAAAACCCACCTCTCCGATATAAACCATGTAAATTCTTGCATTCAAGGGCCAGAGAGAACAGAAAGGAAAAAAAATGTCCAAAGATTTTCAACCATCATTACTTTTGCCCCTGTTTCTTACCAAGAATGGTAACATCTTCTGGTTGGTAGTGAGGGCCATTGGACTTTTGACTCGCACACTCGTCAGACGCATCCGTCTCCCTCTGGGCTCTTTGCTGTGTAATCAAGGGAGTCGTTTTGCCTGACAGCGTCATCTCGTCCCGGACACTGGCTGGACTTAATCAGACGGTGTGAAGAAATTTGCAAATGAAATCAGACGGGACAGGGTGAGTTATTTCTTCATCCCCACCTCCCTGTCGAGTTGTAGTAGGATCCTGAGAACGCATCATGACTCGCATTTTGAGAAGCCTGTCAGAGTGGCTGTTTTAGTAGCATCTCTGTCTGTCTGTCCATCTGTCTGTCTGTATCTCCCTCTATCT
>JAMYXO010004635.1:5000-10000 GCA_033310375.1 Conus canariensis | reverse complement strand
AGACAGCTTCACAGTCTAGTTTGATCTGTCGTAAACTGTTTCTCGTGTGTCATTCAGAGAACAGGATGAGATAGATAAAAGCTAAATGACACTTATCAGACGTGTTCGTCTCTCTCGCTCAGCTTCTTTTTGCGTGGGCGTGTGTATATATATATATGTGTGTGTGTGTGTGTGTGTGTGTGTGTGTGTGTGTGTGTGTGTGTGTGTGTGTGTGTGTGTGTGTGATCTAAGGGGAGTCTTTTTGCCCTCTTGTCCAAATGCCACGGTTTCAATCGAAACGGTTGAAGCGCTGAAGAGATTTGCGTATGAAGGCCTCCCGCCCCCTCCCCCCATCCCACCCACGCCCTCCTCCCATCCGCATTTCTCTCCTGGCCCCTCAACATCTACATCTTTCTCCTTCTTTTCCGTTTCTTGAATGTACGGTCCAGAGACTCATTACGGCTCGCGTGTATTGGAGTGAATGCATCTGAAGGAGTGTGTGCGAGTAGAGCTTGAGATGTTGAGGGAGGTGGAGGGACGGGGGCAGGGGGGGGGGGGGGTAGGAGGGTGAAGGTGGGTGAATCGAAGTATGTTACTTCATGTTTTGTTACCCAGCCACAGCATAACAGTGTTTTTTTTTTCTTACTGCATGAATGATTGTGGATTTTGTGAATAAACTAACTTCTGTTCAGTTATCTGAATTTCTGTTCAGTTATCTGAAGGTCGATTATATTGTGGATGTTATGAATAAACTAACTTCTGTTCAGTTATCTGAACGTCGAATACCTAGAAATAACTGGTGTTCAGAGATATGGTTTTGTATGACATGTGTTTTTCATTTATGTAAAAATTATTGTTGTTTTTTTTTGTGTTAATTCCTTTATCGTTATTAATGTGTTTATATGTTTTGTTGTTTTTGTTATTGTCTTACTACGATATGTATACATTTTGTATTCCTTATTAGCAATTTGTTCATAACTTTCGAAATAAATATGACTCGTAAAAAGCAAATAAGAATATATATGACGTCCCCCCAAAAAAAAAAAGTTTTCAAAATGACTTTTCCTCGACGTTGATTTTTGACAATCCTATCGTTTGAGCATTGTGGGATCCACGTGCATTTACTGGTCATGTTTCAATTTCAGTCATTTCAAAGCATTTTGCTGATGAAAATTCAGACAGATGCTGCATGTATTGCTGCTCCTTGCAGCTCTGCCGAAGGGGCAGAATCTGACACGTGGGCCTGCAGGAATCAATTGACAGCTGAGATACGGTTCCGTTGCATGCTGATGCTTACACCGTACTGTACAGATCATCAGAAGATAGTTTGTGTCTTGCGTTTTTAGACCATCAAGTTGAACTAAAAATTAGACACTTACACTAATATAAAGACAAGTAAACATGATGCGTGTGCTTGCGCGCGCGCAACACACACACACACACACACACACACACACACACACACACACCACACACACACACACACACACACACACACACACACACACACACACACACAAGACGAGAGCACACTTTTGTAAAAAGTTCCCGCCCCCACCCCAAACAAACAACAAAAACTCTGTCTGTCACACACGTGTGACCTAGGAAAACTTGCCCATGACACTAGTGCTGGAACATACATATGTAGACTAGCCCCCCCCCCTCCCCCTCGCCGCTCCCACCCACACAAACATACAACACACACTCTCTCTCTATCTCTCTCTCTCTCACAAATACAGACACAGGCACACACACACACACACACACAACACACACACACACACACACACACACACACACACACACACACACACACACACACATACCCACACCACCACCAGCACCAGCACCCCTACCATCACCTCCACCACCACCACCATCACCATCACACACCACCACCAGCACCAACATCACACACCACCACCACCATCACCATCACACACCACCACCACCATCACCACCACTACCATCACCTCCACCACCACCATCACACACCACTACCAGCACCAACATCACACACAACCACCACCACCACCACCACTACCATCCATTAACCCCACCATCTCTTAAGCACATACACGCTGATGAGCCTCACGTTGGGGATGAAAATCGACACTGGACAAACACAAACAAATGGTACATCTGCTTAGTTGTAGCCACGTGACCCGCTTCTTCAATCCTCTCATCTTAGTCATTAATTCATTTATCAGTGTGGTCTCAAGACAGGCATCGTCAGTCCGGAGCTGGGGTTTCATACTCACATACATTTTTCAGCCCTGTTTTTTTTTCTGTATCTTCGTTCTCTTCTTTCCAATTCTATCCCACTCTTTTCTTTTTCTTTCTTTCTTTCTTCGCTCCGCAAATATTTGCTTAATAGTTACCTTAATGACGGAATGCTTTGCTTTACTCTGTCTTGTTTTTGCCCCCTGGAGTCCATTTGCTCAGCATCTATGTAAGTAGCTGGGAGAGGAGAAAAAAAAAGTGCACGCAAACAGTATTTTCTCATCATTACAGTGAGTTTGCAATAGGAAAAAAAAATATGGGTGGTTGTGTGGTGGTGGGTGGTGCGTGTGTGTGTGTGGGGGGGGGGAGGGGGGAGGGTGAAGAATGGGAGGGGTTGAAAAATAGGGCGTTCAAGAAGAAAGCGTAAACCCCTCACTGACAGAGTATGGGAACCCTCGGATTCTGTGTCGTGAGCTGGACCATTTTTACGCCTGTCTGGTGACGACTTTCGTGCCCTGGGCAGGACTCGTCAATAGACCCTGCTCTTTCTGTTGCGTTAGTCCGCCTGTAGTCTCTAAAGGAGAAACACCATCTCCTGTCTACGTACCACCACAGACATTTGCTAAGTTGTAGCCACGAGACCCCCCTTCTGAAATCCTCTCATCTTAGTCACTAATTCGTAGATCAGCGTTAAACCATGCGCAGTGTGGTCTCAAGACTTAGCGAATGTGGTGTAGCGTACGTTGACTGGTCCGCGGAACCTAGAGACATATTGATGAAACTGAAATCGAAACTGAAATGTACCACCACTGTGTGGAAAATCACGATCCCAATGTCTCCAGGGGAAACTGATGGAAGTGCTAAGTAGAAGTGA
Source organism: Conus canariensis (assembly GCA_033310375.1). Classification (NCBI taxonomy): domain Eukaryota; kingdom Metazoa; phylum Mollusca; class Gastropoda; order Neogastropoda; family Conidae; genus Conus; species Conus canariensis. The sequence goes on along the minus strand of JAMYXO010004635.1, from coordinate 6,924 downwards.
GTGGCAACATTAACAAACAAATAAATGGAGAACGGTTGGGAGGCGATACTTTAGCATCCCATAACGATGGATGTACAGTCAGGATGCACACACACACAAAAAAAGCCTGAGTGATCAGTTCAGCTGTTGACTCATCGACTGTTCACTGGCCCTTTGTGGTCGGTTGGGCGACAAGTAACATGAACGGAATGGAACTGATTAGTTACATGAGGTTGACAACTGCTACGTACAGTGTACAGCAGCTTTCACCGGGATCTCCTACTAGATGCAGTGCCACGTTTGTTGTCCCAATGGTTATACTGAACTGAAGATTAGTTGGGAGGACAAAGTGCAGGTAAACAATTCCTCTGCCATTAAGACAATGACACAGCAAATATTTTGATAAAAGAAGGATACGCATACATGCAATAATGCATTTCTCCCTCCGTCTCTGTCTCTGTCTCTGTCTCTGTCTCTGTCTCTGTCTCTCTCTCTCTCTCTCTCTCTCTCTCTCTCTCTGTATCACTGTCTCTCTCTCTCTCTCACTCTCTCTCTCTTTCTCCCTCTGTCTGTCTATCTGTCTGTCTGTCTCTATCTCACTCTGACTCTGTCTCTCTCTGTCTCTGTCTGCCTGTCTCTGTCGCTCTGTCGATCCATCTGTCTGTCTTTTCTGTCTGTCTCATATTCACGTTACCGGCCTTTGTGTTTCCCCCCTCATTCTCTCTCTGTCTGTTTGTCTCTATCGCTCCGTCTCTGTCTCTGTCTCTCTCTCTCCCTCCTCCGTCTGTCTGTCTTTGTCTCACTCTGTCTCTGTCTCTCTCTGTATCTCTGTCTCTATGTTTGTCTATCTGTCTCTGTCTTCTCTGTCTCTATCTCTGTCTCCGTCTGTCTGTCTGTCTGTCTGTCTGTCTGTCTCTCTTTCTTGCGTTACAGGCCTTTCTATTTTCCCTGTCCATCTCAGTCAAACCCCGTAGCCCAACTCTTCTACGTAGAAAACTCACAGACCCATTTCAGTCTGTTTCTCCATCAATTCAGAGACCCATTTCAGTCTGTTTCCCACCAATTCGAGACCCATTTCAGTCTGTTCCCCACCAGTCCTGCAGGGGTTCTTCTAGAAACCATTAAGTCGTTTCCCATCATCTGCAGTGTTTTTTTGTTTTTTTTTCTTCTAAAAACCCATTTCAGTCTGTTTCCCCACCTGTCCTGCAGTGGTTCTTCTAGAAACCCATTTCAGTCTGTTCTCCCACAAGTCCTGCAGGGTTCTTCTAGAAACCCATTTCAGTCGTTTCTCCACCTGTCTGCAGTGTTATATTCTAAAAACCCATTTCAGTCTGTTTCCCACCAGTCCAGCAGTGGTTCTTCTAGAAACCCATTTCAGTCTGTTTCCCACCTATCCTGCAGTGGTTCTTCTAGAAACCCATTTCAGTCTGTTTCCCCACCTGTCCTGCAGTGGTTCTTCTATAAACCCATTTCAGTCTGTTTCCCCACCTGTCCTGCAGTGGTTCTTCTAGAAACCCATTTCAGTCTGTTTCCCCACCAGTCCTGCAGTGGTTCTTCTAGAAACCCATTTCAGTCTGTTTCCCCACCTGTCCTGCAGTGGTTCTTCTAGAAACCCATTTCAGTCTGTTTCCCCACCAGTCCTGCAGTGGTTCTTCTAGAAACCCATTTCAGTCTGTTCTCCCCACCTGTCCTGCAGTGGTTCTTCTAGAAACCCATTTCAGTCTGTTTCCCCACCTGTCCTGCAGTGGTTCTTCTAGAAACCCATTTCAGTCTGTTTCCCCACTTGTCCTGCAGTGGTTCTTCTAGAAACCCATTTCAGTTGTTTCCCCACCTGTCCTGCAGTGGTTCTTCTAGAAACCCTTTCAGTCTGTTTCCCCACCTGTCCTGCAGTGGTTCTTCTAGAAACCCATTTCAGTCTGTTTCCCCACCTGTCCTGCAGTGGTTC
>JAMYXO010004635.1:0-2500 GCA_033310375.1 Conus canariensis | reverse complement strand
TTTTTTGTCCCGAGACAGTGATGGATCAACACTTGCTATTCAAGCCATTACGCTGCTTCACACAATCTGGTGTGATTCATGGCGACCCGTCCGCCAGACCCAGACGAGATAGGATGAGATATTAGCGAGCTGACACTTACCGTGGCATTTATCTCCCTTTTAGCTCTTTTTGTGTAGGCACGCACCACACGGCCAGAAAGGGAGTTATTCTGTCTGAGAGTGTATTCGCTCCCCTGAAGGTCGCAGGCTTGACTAGAAGAACAAGGTAGGTTTCACTGCTGTGAAATCATACAAGAAGGAAGGGGGGTGGAGGTTATGAGGATTGTGTACTCTTCTGCCCCCCCCCCACCCCCCCCCCACACACACACACTCTCATCCCTCTGCTACCCTCCTTCATCTTCCGTAAGGGTAGACGGACGCCTTATTACTTACGTCACGAGAGCCTCTTGAAGGATATATCTGTTGGGAGAACTCTCACTGTCTGTCTGTCTGTTTGTCTGTCTGTTTGTCTGTCTGTCTATCTGTCTCTCTATCTCTCTGTCTGTTTGTCTGTCTTTCGCTCAGTCTATCTCTCTATCTGTGTCTCTCTCACTCACTTGATCTCTCTTTCCCTTTGTGTGTGTGCGCGCGCTTGTGTGTGTGTGTGTGTGTGTGTGTGTGTGTGTGTGTTGTGTGTGTGTGTGTGTGTGTCTCCTCTTTTAACCCTCTAACTACTTTTTCTCTGAGAGAATGAGTGTGTGTGTGTGTGTGTGTGTGTGTGTGTGTGTGTGTGTGTGTGTGTGTTTGTCTGTCAGTCTGTCTGTCTGTCTGTCTGTCTCTCTAACTCTCTCTCTCTCTCCGCTCTTTCTCTGCTCTGAGTGTCTGTGTGTGTGAGCTGCTGTAAGGAGAGAAGGGAGGTCGATGGTGTTTTCCCGCTGTATCAGAACACGGGGTATTCATTCGGAACGACCTGATTGCGTGGCAGACTGGTGGATGACCGGGTCGATGTGTTGGTGGCTTGCTTTGCTCCTTCTATCCAATCATCTAATGGACCTGCTATTCGGACAGTTGAAGTATGGCCTGTTTTGTCACCAGATTTTTTTTCTTCTTAATTTGGTTTTCTGTTTCATAACTCACCCGTGTAATCAGAGTCTTTGTAACCATCGCCTATTTGGGTTATATTTCTCCCTCTGGCTTTCTGTCCCTCCTGCCGTCCCCCTCCTCTCTCTTCCTCTGACTCTGTCACCCTTTTCTCTGTCTGCTCCCCACCCCGTCTCTCTGTCTCTGTCTCTGTCTCTCTCTCTCTCTCTCTCTCTCTCCCTCCCTCTCTCTCTCTCTCTCACTCACTCTCTCTCTCATATTCACGTTACCAGCCTTTTTCTTTTCCACGTCCATCTCAGTCAAGCAGAGCTGACACTTACCGTGGCAGTTATCTCCCTTTTAGCTCTTTTTGTGTAGGCACACCACACGGCCAGAAAGGGAGTTATTCTGTCTGAGAGTGTATTCTCTCCCCTGAAGGTCGCAGGCTTGACTAGAAGAACAAGGTAGGTTTCATCGCGTGTGAAATCATACAGGAAGAAAGGAAGGGAGGTGGGGGTTGTGAGGATTCTACACTCCTCTGCCAACGCCCACCTCCCTCCCACCCCCTCCCCTCACCCCTCTGCCACTTTCCTACATCTTCTGAAAGTGTAGACGGACGACTTAGTACTAATGTCATGAGCGTCTCTTGAAGAATATGTCTGTGGGGGAGAACTCTCTCTCTTTCTGTCCATCTATCTGTCTGTCTGTCTGTCTGTCTGTCTGTCTGTCTGTCTGTCTGTCAGTCTCTCTGTTTGTGTGTCTGTCTCTCTTGATCTCTCTTTCCCTCTGTGTGTGTGTGTGTGTGTGTGTTGTGTGTGTGTGTGTGTGTGTGTGTGTGTGTGTGTGTGTCCCCTCTCTCTCTCTCTCTCTCTCTCTCTCTCTCTCACACTCATCCCTCCAACCACTCTTTCTCGGAGTGTGTGTGTGTGTGTTGTGGTGTGTGTGTGTGTGTTGTGTGGTGTGTTGTGTGTGTGTCTGTGTGTATGAGCTGCTGTAAGGAGAGAAGGGCGGTCGATGGTGTTTTCACCGCTGTATCAGAACACGGGGTATTCATTCGGAACGACCTGATGCGTGGCAGACTGGTGGATGACCGGGTCGATGTGTCGGTGGCTTGCTTTGCTCCTTCTATCCAATCATCTAATGGACCTGCTATTCGGACAGTTGAAGTACGGGCGTGTTTTGTCGCCAGATTTTTTTTCTTCTTGATTTTGATTTTCTGTCTTATAACTCACTCGTGTAATCAGAGTCTTTGTAACCATTGCCTATTTGGGTTATATTTCTCCCTCTGGCTTTCTGTCTCCCCCAACCCCACCCCGTCTCCCTCCTCTCTCTTCATTTGACTCTGTCACCGTATTCTTTGTCTGCTTCCCCCCCCCCATCTCTGTCTCTGTCTGTCTGTCTGTTGTCTGTCTGTCTGTCTCTGTTCCTCTCTCCTCTCTCT
>JAMYXO010000463.1:0-46435 GCA_033310375.1 Conus canariensis | reverse complement strand
AAGCCCTAACACCAAACCCCCCAGGCAAAAGAAAAAGAGGCTAGAAACAAGACAAAATGAGGTTTCTAAGGATCCTTGAAGTGCACAGCTTGGGGTTGGGGAGGTATGGGGGATGGGGGGGGGGGGGGGCGGGGGGGGGGGGGGGGGGGGTGCTTCCTTGCAGCCAGCGGGAGAAAAAAGCCCACTGGACAGAGATGTGAGGAGAAAAATATTTTAGAAATCTACCCCACGCACAGAGGAAATATTGGAAATTTAGTATTGTATTCCCTTTTAGATTGCAGATCTGTTTTTCATCAGACACTGATAACCCGTGCTACAAATCTTTTTCAATTAAAAAAAGTTGTGCATTAGATTAAACAGTGCAGTTTTTCACTGCTTCTCTCAAAAGTCTCAAGGGAAACTTTTTACCAGCCATTTTTCTTTATAGAACAAAAAAGAAAAAAGGAAAGAACAAAAAAGCAAAATCATGAAACTAAAATCTTTTCATTCATTAGATGACGCCCACAATTCAAACCTCCCCTGAACCCCAAAATGAGCGAGCCAGATTCCAATCAGAAAAACCCAATGCTCCAATCATTTATTTGTTTTCATGCCCCCATTACACAAAACCATTACAAGCGGCTTCCCGCTGACTTTAAAAGTGAAAAAGGCCCACATATAAAAGAAAAAAACATGGAAGGGGGAAAAGAGGGGGGTTGTGGGACGGGGGGGGTGGGGGGGGGGGAGGGGAAGGGTGGGAAAGGGAAAAAAACTTTTCCAAAAAAAAACTTAAAACCGAACCCAGGGGGAAACGCACCTGTTTGATTTTTTCCCAAAAAATTGCCCTTTTTGTAAAATCCCCAGCTGGAAATCGGGGTTTGAAACCCCTGGATTCCCCACCCCCTTGTTTCACCACAAAAACTTTACCTTTTCCCGTGAAAAAATCCAAGTTTTTTCTAAAAAAAAGTTTGATGTGAAAGCTAAAAAAGAATGCTGTTTGACAAATGCAAAAAGCATCTTTTAAAAAACTTTTTAAAGCTGGAAAAAATTTTAGTTTGTGTTTTCCTTTATGGTGATTTTTGGGGAGTTCAATGGCCCAGTGCTTCCCTTTTTGAAAAAAGACTTTAAACCCCAAAAGTGGGAAAGTACAAAGTTTAAAATTCCCTCTAAAATTTTTTGGGCTTTTAAACGGAATTTTATTTGGGCCAGAAAATTGGGTTGACAGAAGTCCACTCTTATCATATAGGTTATTTCTCTCATTTTGTTCTTTATCAAATGAATTCTAGGGACAGAACAATGGGTTTGGGAATAGAAGTCACTCATTGCAAAGCATCTTTTCTTAAATAGACACATTGATTTTTAATAGAGTCATTGTTCAACTACATTATTCTTTTAAAAGTTGAACCACTCTATCCTGTGGTATTTATGGTTAATGATAGACTAAATTCTAAATATAGTTTTGCGCAATTGTGTTCCTAAGTCATCATAATGTTTCTGACCCGCATCATTAAAAGCCACATTTATGCTATGTCCATGTTGTTCCAATAACCCAGCACTTCAAATGACCTTATCGTTGTGATTGATTTTGGTGGGGATATGCCTGGTACTACACAGTAACACTAACTTTACTATTCATCAGAAGCAAAAAACCTGGTCCTGGAGAATAAATAAATATCCTAAGACATCACTTCGTATTCTCTCACTGAATCTTTTTGGTCATGTACATTCTGACAACATTTAAATATACTACACTTTCCTGAGAGAGAAGAGAGGGAGTCGAGACGAAGTGAGATGACTGGACGAAGTGTTGACTATTGGATGGCCCTAGTGTGCATACGTGGATTTATCGATGGAGAGTGAGACGATTGAGAGACAGAGAGACAGAGCAGTCATACATATAATTTTATTATATTACTCAAACCTGTATGATATCCACATACTTTTATTGAATCTAGGTGCACCATTGGCAATATAGTCTCAGATTGACCACGCCCACTCCACTATAACGACTCTGGGTAGACTATGACAACTAATTTTTTGTTTGTGCTAACCTTGAGAATTCTCTCCTGAAATCTTCTTTGAAAGCGTTTTCTAACTATGTGATCCCAAATCGATAAAGGCACAATGCCGTTTTTCCAGGAGTCGATTATTCATTTCTTTTTGGTTGTTTGCGTTGTAGATACTGTGGCGAGAGACATGCATAACCTTTACAACTAGATCTAGGCTCTCTATATCAAGCTCGTAAACACAAAGATGTATACACACATGCTTCATGCACGGACACCACGTCGCATCACATCCTACTTATCTCTCTTACTCCATATTACCACAAATCAACCTCACTCTCACACACATTCACACAAGTGTGCACTATCTGAACGCTAACACACTGCTATGTTACGTTACTATCAACAAACATAAACGCACACTACTAGTATGATTTACAACACTAGGGCATAAAGAAACTAGGTAACATTTGTTTGGTTATGTCTTGGCTTTTCTTTTCAGTTCACGCAATATTCAGAAAATGTGTGATATAATTGCAGCTCTCCAAGCTGTTGTATGGTCTTTTGCAGAACTAGTGTGTGCTTAGAATTTCACAGCAGTTGTAATGGTGTTTTTGCTCTGTTCATGTGTGCTATTTACTCAGCGAAGTTGTAAACCTCGGTGGTTTGTGTCTCAGGTTCTTGTGTGCATCTGCTATTTTCATGCCGGTCGGTTTGTAACCCGGGTCCTTAGCAGTAACATGGCCTATGTTCTCTGTGCTCTTAATTCTCGACGGTTTCAGTCATATGGTACAGTATGCAGTACCATGTGTGCTTAATTCGCCAAGTATGTTACGTAATTATGCATGTTCATTGCTGTTGTGCTAATTCAGCTCTTGTTTATGGTAACACTCGGTGTTACTGCAAGATACAATTGTGGGTTGCTAAACATTCACAGCAGTCTGTAACGGGTTTGTTGGTTGCTTGTGTTTGTTTTTATTGTTATGCAAGAAATGTCGTGCTTAATTTCAGCTCAAGGTTTGTAACAAGAGTCTTATGCAGATCCAGGTAGTGCTAGATTTCATAGCCAGTTGTACCGAGGTTGTTCTTGTTATGACAGAAACATGTGCTGTTGCCTAATCGTTGCCAGTTAGTAACAGGTTGTTATTGTTTGGTGTTTTGTTATGCAGTACACATGTGTGTAAATTGTGCCACATAGACTGTTAACGGTTGTTTTTGTCATAGACATCATGTTTTTGCTTTATTGTGCTGTTCGGTACGGTGTTTATGCTCTAGAAAAATGTGTGAGTAAATTGATGCAGTTTTGTAACCACGGTTGGTGTTATGCTGAAGAACATTGTGTGCATAATCTGTGCCAGTTGTTTACAAGTCTTATGTCAAGAATTCGAATGTGGTAAGCACTTACATTGTGCCTGTTTGTAACCGGTGGTGGTTTCATTATTGCAAGTACTTGGGTGTGCGCTAATTTCAGCCAGTTGTTAATGGTGTATATGCTGGAAATCATGTTTGCGCTTTATACTCATAACTCCTGTTGCCAGTTGTAAAACGGTCTGTTTGCATAGATACAGTGTGTGCTAATTCAGCACAGTTGTAAACAGGTGGTTATGCACGAAGACATATGTGACACTAATTCGCAGCCAGTTGTATCGGTCTTATGCTGAACATCGTTGTGCTCACATTAAGCTCTGTTGAATCTCGGGTACTTATGCAGAACATTGTGTGCCGCTTTGCAGCTCCTAGTTTGTATCGGTATTATTGAAGGTACATGTGGGCTTCTATTCAGCCTTGGTTCGTTGTTGTAACGGTTTGCTGTTATGCAGAATCATGTGTTTTCGGTAATTCAGCTCATGTCCCTGTATATAGGGTGTTTTAGATTATGCACAGATTACACGTGTGCCGTTTTCAGTATGTCTGTTGTGTATATAACGGATCTTACTTTGGCTAAGAAGACATTGGTGTGACATCAATTCAGCACCACATTGTAATGGTCTTATGCAGAACATGTGTGCTTAATTCAGCCAGGTTGTAATTGGTGTGCTTATGCGAAACATCAGGGTTGATTAATTTCAGCCATTTGTAAAAATTCTAATAAAATGTAAACGGTTGTTTATGCAAGATAAATGTCGTGCTAATTCAAGCCCAGTTGTAAACGGTGTTCTTTGTGTTTATATGCAGAACATGTGTCTCTAAGTTCAGCCTAGTCCTGTAACCATGTTTGAGCAGAAAATGTGTGCTAATTCAAAGCTCCAGTTTGTAATGGTGTTATGGCAGGAAGAAATGTTAGACCTCCTCACAGACGGTACGTGAAAATATGTTTTGATTTGGGTTCTACTTTTTTACATACATCTGTATGTGAAATCCTAATTATACGTATTAAAAGCAGGTTGGATTATCAATATGTACATGATATCATTAGTCTTATGTTTTTTCCTGAGACATACCAAAACAAAAGTTACTGGATCCGAGAGAGAGACGAATAGAAGACCCCGAAATCGAGATGACGTTTAGTAAGAGGACAGGCCCCGATGATTAAGAAGAGAACGAAGACCGTGAAGGAGTATGGGAGAAGAACTGCCGAGATTGGCGAGGAGGAGAGATTCGTTGATGAGGAGAGAAGAGAAGCGGGTCTGGAGAGAGACGAGAGTGAGAGGTGAGAAGAGGTGATGAGATGGAGGAGATGACTGAGAGCGGATGGAGTGAGAGACCGATTACTGAAGGACGAGAGAGATCAAGAGAAAGCCGAGAGGAGGGAGAGGATGAGAGTTTGCAGGGTCCTATCTGTGTCTTCTGTCTGTGTGTTATCATCACTTTGTAGCGACTTAAGTAATTATTTCGCGCATAACCTAATTCCTCTATGGCCTGTCCTTAGTTCTAGCTTTTCATTTTTGGCTTATGCCTTTGGACAAATTGAGAACAATTTAAACAATGGTATAATAACTAAACTGTTAGAGCATGTTACACGATGTGTTATCATCACAAATGGGTTGTTGGTTCTCAGTAGTCGGTATGACCAGAAGAAGTGTATTGTGAGCTTTCTTCAAAAATTGACTGGCAAAGACATAAGGCAACTACCAAATGAGGCAAGGGTTTACGGGGAAGATATCCATGAGTTACGAGGGAGGGACTATAGAAATGATGATGTTAGAGTGTGTTTTGTAGGTGTGTCTTTCGAGAGATTTTTTTTTTCACCATGCAAAACTCATAAAAAACATAAGCAAACTAACAATACAAAAACAAAGAAGTACTTCATTATCAAATGGTTTTATTGTAGGTTGTTAAAAAAATAAATTATCTGCAAACCTCTAACTGAAATTAATTAAATCCCAACATAAGTAACACATGATCGAAAATAGCGGAATAAATGCTGTATAAAAAATGTAAATATTTTACTTAAATTTCAAGTCTGTCCCTCCGTCAAAACATAACTCTTTGTTTTAACGGCTACTTCTATTCCTTGATTACATATTTAAGTTTATTTTCATTGCACATCGGTTCATCCTTCATATCATGTAATTAATTTAATGGATGACTGTTTAAACAACTTCATCATGTTAAAGGTTAATACAAAACTGCTTTTACTTGAATTCAGTTTATATGCCTGTTGGTTTTGTTGTTGTTCATCCGATGTTTTAACCACTTGATAAAACTTCACAAATACACAATAAAAAGAGCCCCCTCGATTGCCATACACTGCTATGCTCATAATATTAAAACTCCTACTTCAGCTTTGTGTGTTCAGTGTGTGGTCTTGTGGTGTGTCGTGTGTATGTTGTGTGTGCTGTGGGTGTAGGTAAGATTTGGTTTTAAAGGTATTCGTTGCTTATAAGCCACAGCCGACCGCAACTGGGCGCAATTATCAGGCTCTGTCACGCAGTTTAATTTAATCAAAATCAGAACTCTCCAAGTCATCCAAAATTAAAACTATTATAATAAAAAAAAAGTAACGAAAATTAAAAATTTAAAAAAAAAACGTTCACACTCTATTCTCTTTTAAAAACTACATCTATTCTAAATATCAGCAGCAGAAACTTTAAGTTAAAAATCTTTTCTTCTCTGGAAAATTCTTAAATCAGTATTGAAAAATGTTTATACTCTTTCAGAAACTCTCAAAGATTCTCGTATGGTGGGACATACTACTCGATAAACAGCGGTTTTTTATTGGTCTTCTGACCTGTAGAAGGGGTTTTATGTCATCACATCTTGCAATTAGTAACCGCAACACTTATTAGATAAGAATATGTTCACTGTGATAGTGGAACGCATGACAATGGAATGCACCACAGAGCTTACTTCCCCTTTTCAATTGATTAAGAATAGGGCATATAACGATGTTGCATTGTGCTGCATGCAGCACAGGATGGTTTCTTCTTTACGCCTGCCACTGCTACATGTGGTTATATAAATCTTTTCTGGTTTGGCACGGGATTTTTTTAAATAGTTTAATGTGAATACTATCTTTAACATATTATATATTAGTTTGTTTGTTATCTGTTGCAAGGTCCATTCTCACTCTTGCAGACGTGTCTTTGACATTATCATCTTTAATCTTGGGTTTTTTATCACTCGTGTACGGGCAGACATGTCAGACGGTTTACCTTGTCTGTCGGGATTACTTGACAACCGCAATCAGAACATTCTTCATATTTCCCTCCCGATGCACCAACAGGACCAGGATACACCAAGCCCGGGAATGATGTTATGGACCTTCCTGCTTTCAATGAAGTGGAAGAATAGTTTGAAAAAATTCTGGTTTGCGCTCCTATGGCGGTGTCAGACGGTAGTACTTTTATACAGTGAGTGTCTTATTTGGTTCTTGGGGCGTTAGTTGGGGCATAACAGGCACAGACAAGTCTGTCCACACATTCATTTGCCAGATCTAACATCGTGGGTATGTTGTGTTTTTTGTGTTTGTTTTTTTTTTTCATTTTGTGTTTCTACAGAACTACAGGTGTTTGATTGTTTGTTTTAAGGCTTTAGGTTTAGATTTGTTAGTGTGTTTAATTCGCTCATCATCTGATCATACATGTAACTTCTACTTGGGTAAGTTACCTCGATACATATTTTCTTGCATGAAACTCTTGGAAACTATTATGATTACTTCTACCAACTGTAATAATAAAATATAACACTGGCTAAAAAAGCTGTTTTATAAACGCACCTACTTGGCTTTTTTTCTGTATTTCTGTGTGGTTTTTGTCAATCGGTACCATATTCCTTAATCAGTTTTGCGCAAACGATGTATTTTGGCGCGCATAGTTTAACTTGCTTATCAATTACTGGAAGAAGCCTTTAGGGTTTCTCTTTGGAAATTCTTGGATAATTTAATGTCCTTGGCCTTACATGTTTCCTAGGACTCCAAAGTTACTTTGGTTTCAAGCATGGTTGCAATACATCAATGTATAATTCTCTTTAGTGGGGGATTATTTCTTGTATATTTTAGAATAGCGACTACGCTTTTGTTGGATATTTATCTAACAATGAACTGGGGATCGGCAGATCTCTCCTAGGATTTTGCTTAACTGAGTCCTTGTTTAATGTCTTTTCTTTAGAGTAAATAAATTTCTTCATGGATTCTTGAACCTTTCTGCATTTGTTTTGAGTTCCCAGGTTCCTTACACTGATGACCTCAGGGGGGACAGCCGCAGGGATTACATCCCAATCTTAATTCCATCTCCTTTCGCACAATGCCCCTCATACCGATCTTAGTCACCTTTTGATCAGCTGAAATTATTACATGAGATGACCATGTGGAAAGTTTCTACTCACTTGAAATTTGTATAACATTCAAAATAAAATAAATACTATATAAAGTAACTCAGTTGGATAGTATAATAGTGATAGACATTTGTGGAGCATAATTTCTACTGTCAACTAGTGTCTCGGAAACAATACTTCTTGAATTAGGGGAGAGCGAGCCGATCTCGGTGTTGGTTGACAGGGACAGATACGCGTACTGAAACCAGCCTATCATCATCATTTCACCATCAGAATTTGTCACAAGGATGCTACCAGAGGTCACCCAACTAGACTTTGCTCATCGGCCTTTTTGGAATGCACTTGCTACAATTTTAAGGTTTTCATTTCACACACTGTTCTGTACATATTTCTTCCATTCGTGCGATTTTGATCGGAAACAAGTGCTTCATGGCTGTCGTTGGGCCTCCATGTGCACAACCTTGTGAACAATCCACTTTAGACATCCGAGTGAACCCTCAAGAAAAGTGGACCTTTTTTGAGTTCGGACTTATAGCATCTCTTCCGCAACTGCTGTGTATGCTTCAGTAAAGTCTTGCTCCTGTGTTTTGGCCAACTTCAATTTAACATTATCTAGTTCTTCTTCATACGCCCAATAAATGCTTTTTTTTTCTTCGGTGGTACAGACGGCGCATAGTCCTAGTACTTGACCGAGTCACTGTGAAACGTAATATGGAGGCACGGACCATGGCGATTTGATTTAGTATAGTAGTAGTATGTATTAGAGTGTAGGGATCACGCTTATTACATTACTTTGGCTGTGTATGCATTTTCAATGTACCCTACACTGTTTTTTTTCTCTTTTTATGACACAGAGGTTGAAACCACAATGGCGAATATTATCTTGTCCCTACTTTTTAAGTCACAAAGCTGCTATAAAATGTACTTTAAATTTCAAGTGCTCTCGCCAGCACAAGAAATCTTTAAAAACATTCTGTTATCATTAGCAAATTTACGTGCAGTTGGCTCAATAATGTGTGCGCAATGCTTAGCCAATATAAATCTCTGTTAGACTGGACGTGTTCTCCCCATATTAGTATTGATAACTGAACTTGCCTTTACAAGAATATCTCTTTGCCTTCCGGATTTTCTTGTTTTCTATCTGTTTCAGCAGCCATCAAAAAATTAGTCTCACACTACTGTATGCTTCCGTTTGCTGTGTGAAATATTTTGTGAAAACAATTCAATCATAATACCCTCTAATTATGTCTTCCTTTTAAAGTAGTGGCAAATTTATAGTTAATTTATATATATTATCTGTATACATGTTAATGTTTTATTATATCTGTCTAACTGTATTATAGTTCATGTTGTACATTCTTGCAAAGATTTTTGTTGTGAGCTCTTCTCTGTGTATCTCTTTCGAGCGATTGCTCCTCAATGATCTGGTTCTTTTTCAAGTGTGGGTACCAGATTAATATTGCCATACTTCTATAGATTGCACAGTCTATAACCTCTAGCAGTTATTATAATTATTATTTAAAAATGTTTCTTTATTTTAGGTAAATAAAAGTCCATTTTTTTATTTTATACTCCATAATCATTTGCGTTTGCACTTTATTTAATAAATACACTTTTGATTTTGTGTGTATTCAAAAGGTAAATCTTTATCCAAAGTTTACACCTGATCTTTTCTCCTACACACTTTCTGTACCAGCCTTTTTCCACATTTCCAACATTTGAATTGTGTATAGTATTCTCTGTTCTGTGATTGTTCGTTTTGCCAACAATGCCATAAATATTGACATCTTTCAACGTTAAATAACAGGATTCCAATTTGTATTCGCCCATATGACAGTTCTGGATTTGGGCTGCGCAACAGGCAATCGGCAATTAAATCTTTTCTTGACAGAACTATGTTAGTCTATTCTGATTTGTCATGATATTTTTTGTATCGTCTCAGCAAATAATTTTTATACAATTAAAACTTTTTAACCTCTCTGGAGATGGTCTATTCTATAAAAATTAGTATGTTTAATACGTATCTAGGTCCTAAAATGTGTTCCCTTGGGGTTATACCACTTCATAACTTCATTTCTCTGTCCGAAATCTCCTCTCTCAATTACCTCGCTTACTCTTTGTTTTTATTTGACAAAAAATCTCACAGTCCAAGTTTACCAACCTTAACCCTACTAGATACATATGCATTCCTTTTTTTTTTTCCCAATAATACTCTCTCATGCAGGCAACTCCCAGTATCCAAAAGCTTTATGGAAACTACAAAGTGTATCATTATTATCAAACAGAGCAGTACTTTTTTCTTTAGCGCATGGATAAATCTAAAATTCTTCCAGTATAACTTTAAGTAGATGTGATATATTGCAAAGACCTTTTTGTTAAGAATGCTAATGGTGGTATATGCAAACTATAAATTTATTGCTCTGGTGATCGGGTAGTTACTATGTGCATTCCTCTTATGATGGTTCTCTAGCACTTTGAATGCAATACTAGGTTTTGTCTTACCGGACGATAGTTGCACTTGGTCCTCAGGGGATTTTGAGCCCTTTTTTATAAAACAGCAGTAACGCTTCTGCCGATTTATTAGTTGAGGGACGTATTTTTTTGTCGCATTATTTGATTTAATTTTTTAAATCTTATTATGAGAGGTATCACAAGCTAAATCTTACTTTAATGTATTTTTATGAACTTAAGGTTACAGTTATTAAAATTTTGAAATCAGGTCCCTGCGCCTGTTAGATTGTTTCATAGTTCATAACTACTTTTTCTCTACTGCCAGACTGAAGTAATTATTATATCTGTAACCTCTGAAACTTTTAGATTTACTACATTTCAGGTTAAGATTAGAGGTATGTTTGTTTTGTATTCTTCAAGGTAGCAAATGACCTCACACTTCTTGAAAAACTACTGTTACTCATTTTATTAAAAACTTCAGCTTTTTCTCCTCATATCCATGACTTGGGGCCATACCCTCCCTTGTACACTATTTTTAGAGAGTCATTTGACCCTGGTGTTTACTTGTTGTTTTTGCTTTTCTTTTTTTTCTACGGGGGTTTTTCTTGCACGTATATTTATTTACCAATGAAGAAAACATTTGGGAGTTTTCTTTCTTTCACATTTTTCTGCTTTTTACGTTATCTATATGCTCTTTTCATTGTTGTCGATTTCATCTTTTGCCCTTATTAGCAAAAATATTAAATTTTTGCAATTATTTGACTGGTTTCTTTCCATCTTCTTTCGTCAATTAAATACCTTTGAAAAAGTACTTATATTTTTTTCTTAATCTTTTTTATATTGTACCTTTTATCTTTCATCACCACAAAGTGGTTCTTTAGCAATGTTATTTTGGCTACATTTTGTCTTTAGAATAATACATTTGTCCTTATACATCTTTAACTATCTTCCACGATTTTGTAAGGAAATTCCTCATTTTTAACTACTGACATCCTGATTCATTTGTAAGCGCAACATTGGTAAACTCTCTGCTGATAAGCAATTTTCGCCTTCATTTTAATTTTAGTCTCCTTTTCTGTAAATCAAATTTGTGTTCCAGGGTTTTTTTCACTATTGTTGTTTTCTCGTTGGGGAAACATACCAGTTCAAATGTTAAATCAAATGATCACTTTTATCTCCAAAGGGGTAACACTTCAATTACATGAGATCAATGGTTTCTTCATTAACTGTAAAGAATTAAAGTGCATCAAATCAATTCGTTGGTCTTTTGTTCCTTCGCACCGAACATCGAGTTGGGCTATGTCACTCTTTCTTTCTGGTCTTTCTGTTTTTAAAAAGGAAATCTCTGCTAATAAGTTTTCAATAATCATTTTTACACGTTTTATCAACCCATCTAACAATGGATTTCAAAGTTCGCATCCCAGATTTTAAACAGCAGGATAATAAAAATTAAAATACACCAGTCCAGAATTATATCTCATTAACTCATTTTTTTGACTTGTAGCAGGGTTGAAATAGCTCATTATTGTTCAGTATTGTCGATCATAATTGAGGTTTGGGCATTCTCTTATTGTTACACTCCTACTAATTCATGTCTATCATTACACACCCGAACAGTACACACCAATAATTGCTCTTGAAAATTTGTATCTCATACTTACGCATGTTGTTGAATTTTTATGATCTTTTGCAAATGACATGGGCCATACCCCTTTTTAGGTTCCTTATTTAGAATATCTTATACATAGCAAGGAATTCAGTATATTCAAATTCAAACATCTTTTGCCTGCCTATTTATAAAACATGTTTTTATGCTCACTTCTTCATTAAGCCAAATATATACCCTGTGGGCGTTTCTCCTCTCATTTATTAAATAGAAATTATTTTATTATCACGTCTAAAAAATAACTCAGTCCTTTTTATTAAGAAGGACTCTAATCTACATGTATGTTTCGCATAATACTCTCAACACTTGATTGGTCATTACACATTTAGATTTTACAATTATTTTTCCTCTATAAAAACGTATGGAAATTCCTATTCTTTTGTGTAATATTCGTCATGTAACTCTTACAGAGGATTAAATGTTTTTTGCGCTTTGTAACCTGCTATTACTTCTTTGTGGTTGGCTCGACATTCAGTGTTTCACACAGTTCAGGGGTCTGGGATCGCATCCGTCCGGACACCTGTTAATGAGACAGCTCAGCACATTTATTGGTTTCTGTTTGCGTGTGAATGTTCACTAATCTTGCCAGCCTTGTTTATCATCTGTCAAGTTTGTCTCCACATTTAGTACTTCTTTGGTGCCACGTTCAGCTTTTCATTGCTTTGATTCGTTCACTTTCTCTATTTTATAGGTAGTCATTGTTTATAAATGTAATATCTTGTTTTCTCCCCTTCCTTGATCATGCTTGTTTTAATCCTTGGACATTTGTCTAGATTTAATTTTCTTTTTGGTTCCACTCAGTTGCTGATCTTCCATTCTCAGGAGTCTTGCGTTTAGCATTTATGCCCCACTACCTGGATTTCTGCCTAAATTGACTGGGGTTATTTAATCTATGTCTTATCCCCTGCACATACTTGTGATTTTGTCTCCATAATCTCTGTTCATCTTTCATGGTCTTCATTTCCTTCCTTTCTCTTCTGGAGACCTCTACTGAGGCGTTCTCTGGTAGTTTTGAAAGTTATTTCGTTGAGGCTGACCTCACACTTCTTCCATATGACTCAATTTGAGCTTACATGTTAGTCTTTTGATCCTCTTTCTCTCTTGACCTACGGCTCTCCACTCTGTTTTGCTTTACAACTTCTTTCATGACGTTTCTTTATGTCGTACCCTCTCAATCTGTCCAAGTACTCTATCATGAACTGAGGTAAACACTTTCTCACATACGACTGTCCATTTTTGCCTCAAGTTCTTGATCTGTGCCCCTTTTTTCTAACATTAGTCTACTAGCCTCTCTACAGTCCTTCACCTAAAATCTCACTCGAATGAGTTTCCACCATTTTGTTTCAGATTTCAGTTTTTTATACTGTGTCACTGTCAGATAACTCATGCGGCCAATGTCCTTGTGGCGAACTATTTCTTTGGCCACCATTGCACTCTATCACATAAATTCATAATTACATTCTTTCATTTTGCATTTCTGCATTTCTAGCAATCACCACGGAATCATCCTCGATCGAAAAACTATACAGAGAAACCATATCAGAGGTAAAAGGGGAATACTAGGATGAACATGCGGAAATTAGGTGAAATGGAATAACCCTTTAGAAGAGAGTATAAGAGCTCTTTATCAAATCTTAATATTCGTCTTCCAAAGAAGGGCTAGAGCATAAATAACTGATTAATCTCGAAGTGGAACAAGTCAAGTATTGAAATAAATGTGAGCTCACAGGAGTAGTGAAGCGTTGTGTGGGCTCGGGAGTGGTCGTGTGTGGGTCAAATGTTTACCCCACTTACATGCATCAAATTTTGCCAGCCACTTTACATTTCTTTTTACTCCCTAGTTCTTCAGTGCGGCTGTGGTAACTCTACTGCGGGAGGTGCCATCTCAGATTGCCTCAAATGGCAGTTCTCATTTTAAAGCAAATTGATACGACAGTGTTTTGAGATCTGCGATATGGAACGCGATTTTATACTTTTTTACTTTTGTACTTCCAGTTATTTTATGAGTTTTCCTGGGCCTCTTATGAATCTGGCCCTTGCTTTTTAACTTCTTGATTATCGAGTGTCGACCCCTTTGTTGCCAAAGATTTGCTCCAGAGGGCAACAGACTAAGTCGCACTTTTTTATGTTTTTTTTATTTTACTCTTATAACATAGGTGCTGCCGGACCCTTAACCCTCGTGTTGGACAGCGGGTGAACCAGTGTTTTTGGAAGAAGATGAAGAACCCGTTTAGTTTTTTGAAGGCGTTTTATGTTCTATGTTGTTATAGAGAATCCCTGCGCTCTGAACCCAAGCAAATCCAATCAGGCGCAAGAACCTGACTGTAATCATATTATATTATAACATTTCTCACAATAATAATTCATTTGTTTTAAATATAGAGGTTGTTTTGTTTATAGGTTGATTTGTTGTGCCGTAATTTTTTTTTTTTTTCTTGATTACTTGCTCAAAAAGAAAAAGAATGAAACAAATGTCATAGGGTCGGGGCGTGGTGGTTTATTCTTGGTTGGGTCAGGTTTCCATGTACCACATATGACTGTGTGTATTATAGGGCCCGTACCCTCCAAAACCTTACTCATGTAAAATTTACCATCAAAAGAAAATAGATAAATGTAACTTGTTAATGTTTTTTTTTATTGAGTTTTTATTAAGGAACATAATAATGAAAGAATATTTTAGAGTAAATTAATATCAATACTCATTCTTGTAAGTAGAAGAACATAAGACATGTAAAAAAGAATAATGTAGCGCCTGAATAACTATTCTACATTACTCTGGTAGCAAGTGTTCATAAATAACATTGAAAGTAAATATGGTAGAAATATGATACATATTGTTGTAAATAATTCTATAATTTCTAGTAGTGAACTTTTATGAAGATATAAATACATATGATCAGGTAACATTTGCTAGACAGATACTAGATGCTAACTTTCTTCTGCTTGTTGGATGGTGTGATATTGTGGTCATCATCTGCAACAGTTTGCGTTTTTGTCTGGTGTGGCTTCTTCCACTCCATGTCTTTGTTAGGTGTTTATGGCAACATGTCACTATCTTTTGTTTTGGCTTGTGTTCCCGTGCATGCATAATACTTCAGTTTTTTGGGTCATGATTTTCTCTTGTGTTGCGCTCCAAAACCCAATAAATTGTTCCTCTCTCGTCATTTCATCTGGACATTAAGGACTCCTACTGTTTCTACAATTCCGGATATGGCGGTGCAGTTCGGTTTTCACATGGTACTCTTGTTCGCCGTTTCATAGTCACCTCCTTTATAAACCAAGCAGGCTTCATACCTGATTTCTCCTACTTTAAGTGCTCCCTCTACTTAGCTCACGCACAGAGTATTCTTTTCTACTTGTCGGGCCCCATCTTAATGGGATTTCCACTGAAACTGCTTATTATTTTATTTAAAACATGTTTACTAACTTTTGATAATATATAGGAATTTGTACACATTTTGTTTATTATTTACTTTCACCAATTTTACTGTGGTCAATTATTATTTATGAATAACAACTTGTCTGCTTTGTTATTATTGTGTGTGTGTGTTGTTGTATATATAATTTATATAATATAATAATTATATATATATATAGATATATTTTATAGATTTTGTGTTAGGCCTTACCATATATTTTGTAAATTTATTTTCTTTATCTTGAAGAAATTTTGTGGATATTACTCTTGAAATATTATTTTCTTTATTGTTTTAACTCAATAAAAAAAAAAACATTACTAATTGAAAATTTTACTTACTTGTATAGTTCCTTTTGGTGTAAATTTTTTCATGAGGTTAAGTTTTGGTGGGGTTACGGATCATCCTATTATATTATGAAACTTCTTAATTGGGTTCATTGACGGTATCATGAGCCGCCATACCTTAGGAACAAAAACACCCCGACCAATTAGCATGTGTTTCCCATTTTTTTTTTGTTTTTTTTGCACGTAAGTATCTAATCTAATAAAATTTTAGCGCGACTTACGCAGTTATGCTACCTTTTTTTTAAACCCTAGTTTTAAAAATGAAATTATTTTGCGGAGACAATGTTATATTTTAAAAAGGTTCCGAGGATAAAGTGAATATGATTTTTATAAGTCAGGTTCGCAGCTGGGGGATTTTGCTTGAGGTTCTCGACACTGGGTTCGACCATGGGTTCTTCTATAACAAATAACCGTTTTTGACTCTTCTGGCCCCCCCCTTGTCAGGTATCTAGGTATCAGTATGGGACCCTATAAAGCTGACGCGGCTTATTATGGGATCCGCTACATTGCGTTCCCGTCGTTGGACGCTCTACTTTGTGGTCTGATTTTTGTTTTGCATGCTGCATCCAATGTCGGGTGTTGAAAAAACAAATATTGTCTTTTTTGGCTCTTTGAAATCATCCTCAGCTGGTACTCTGGTACCTATATCGATATCTAAAGCCCTATGTCCTGTCTTTGAATATAGATACTCTTTAGAGGAAATGATTACTTCTACCAATCTTTTATTTCCATTTATATTTTTTTTTTTAACCTTCATTAATAAAGGTGTGGGGCTTTCACACTTTTTGTTTCCTTTATTAAAGGTCCACTTAATTACGTTCTATGTCTATTTCTGTCATTTGTCCATCCTTGATAACGTACTCCGTATAATATGTATCAGAGTCCACCTCATGCAGTCGTCGCGGTAGCGTTGTTGAAACACAAATTCTAAGGTGTTCGTTTCAGTCTGTCCTTTCTCTATGTATAAGTCCTTTCTTTATGTATCGAAACTAGTCTTGTCGATTCTTCTCTGTATTGCACTATAGGGTTTTGTTGGTGTATATGTTTCTTTAACCATGCGTTGCCCAAGATTTAGGTTGGCATAGATTCCAGGAATTGGTGTTCAGTACCAATGTTTGACATTAATTTGTTTCTAAAACAATTTTGTTTTTCCCTTCATCACTATTATTGTGAATGTATATGATCTTATGTTGTAGATCCATTCATCATGTTTGGATTTTTGGGCATTGTTTTGTATAATGGGTATGATTCAATACTGTAAGGTTCGAATTTAATTTCGCTAGCAGAAGTAGTATTTCCTTGTGTTGTCATGCCCAAATCATGAATGTTGATAAATAAAATGTACTCAAGTTTTCGTTAGCTTATTTCACAGGTGTAGATTGCTGGAGAATGTGAAGATTCTATTTTTTTCCAGCATTATTTGCTATAGTTTGTGAAATCACTCCTTTAATAACAAACGAACGATGCTATGACGGTCAAAACGCTCGTTCAATCATTAAAGATCTGATTTGCTGTCAAGATAGAATATGGGTTTCCATGGGAAGTAGTAAGGTAAAATATTAGTTTGTATCGAATTCGAAACAAGCAACACTTTTAAGTCGTTTTTTTAGTTTTGAACATAAAGCATTTACATCAATAACGACAAACAATCACAACGAAATAAATCGAGAAATCTATTATTTGGGAATAATCGCCAAATTGTTACATGTTGCCTTCCTAGAGTGTTTAGTTGCTACGATGATTTGCTTGTTGTTCTTTGGTTGTTCTAAGGATACGATTTGGCAAAGCAACTATCAATCGGGAAACTTGATTATGTTTCTGTTTATTAAGTGTGGGTTTGGATTATAGGATTGAGAGTATTTATTAATGAGTTTATCGATAGTATGGTTCTATGCCACAGTTGTTATTTTTGTCCTTCCGATTATCATGTTTTTATTGGCTAGGCATGGATGTATGTAAGAGTCTGGCTCAGTTATGTATTTGTTTCAAGTTTCAAGGTTCAAATTACAGGGGCACAGGAATGAAACATATTATTTTCATCATAGCCTTTCAGCTTCTGTTATGACCTTTCATTTGTCGTTTATTAGTTTCTTTTGGTCAGGTTCTTTATAAAGTCGAGAGCCAGTTTTTTTGTTTGTTTGTTTGTTTGTGTGTTTGTTTTGTTGTTTGTTTGTTTGTGTTGTTTCTCTTGAGGGCATTTTTTTGTGATTTCTTTTTTACAATTCTAATCCATTCAGATAAAGTACGTTACCTAATTTCTCTCCACGGTTCCATGTTTTTGTGGTGTTTAGACGATAAGGATCTTTTAATTGGAAGTTATTTATTTTGGGTGCTAGCACGAGCTTTTTTCAGGTGTTACGTTATGTTCTATTCTCCATAATGGGCTCTGTGTTGACTACGCTCTCTGTATTATGTGTTTAACTGCTTTCTTTACAACTTTTTGTTATTTTTCCTTATAATGTTAGTATTGGCTTGTCTGGAATTTGTTATTTTTCTTGCACAACGGGTACGTTGTTATTATTTGGTTAGTTGCAAGCTGGAAAAAAAAAACTTATGAGTTTCCAAAAAACATGTACTATGGTCAATATCTATTCAAGGTTAGTGATGGCAATCTTATAAGTTTGGATTTATATGTAAATTTTTTTATTCAAATACCCTAGTATTCTTCTTGCTTTCTGGGATGGTGATTTTTCGGTATCCTCAGGTTTTCTTCGTATCGATATGTATTTATTTTGTTTATGTTTTATGTTTATTAAACTTTGTAGCAACCTACTATTGCAACTTTCTACAATTTACTATGGCTACTGCTCTGTTTAGAAGTCTCGGATTACATTTTAATTTCTCCGGTTTAACGACGGGAGGATGGAACGGTTCGTTGCTTGATCCATTGCATTTTATTTATTTCTTATGGAATTCTGTTTTTTTATCTAAAGGGCTATATGTAAAAGTTCCTTTTCTTTTTTATAAATGCGCTATCATCCGAGTAGGCTTTGGGTTGTACTACTTGTGTAATGGGCTATGTCAAAATCATTAAATTGCCTGTATCGACTATATCGTTTCTCCCAAAATTCACCTTTTCTACTATCACATGAGGGTTCCCTCATGGTGACATTCTTTGACTTCCGCCTCCCGCCGCCTCCCCCTCCCTCCCCCCCCGCGCCCCCCCCCCTCGCCCCACCTACTTCCCCCATTTTGTCATTATTGTAATCTTAGTTTTAGGGGTTTTTTATTACCAATGATGGTATATACTTTGCATTTCCGTAGGGCAGTTTAAATTAAATTATAAGTTCTACCAAGTTCCATGTACTTGGGACCCAATCATTGAGGTACAATCAAGTATCGTTTTTGCAGTTGGGTTGGTGTGTTACAGTTCGTGTAAATATTTTATTTTAGTATCATCTGCAAAAGATCTTAGCTCGGTGCTTTTTAATAAACCCATTTGGCCTCAAGTCATGATTAAATATTTGTAAGAGACAAATACCTGGCCATACACGACGAGGGATGCTTTCCTTGTGGGATTCCACTATTGTCATCTAGCCCTTATCTAAAACTCAAATGATCAAACCTTTAGCGTACTGTTTTATTTCTTAAGAAAAGAAATCTCTTCATATCCTAGACGAATATTGTTCCCTAACTATCCCATATGTTCTCGTAGTTTAGTTTTTATTATGCTAATGATGTATCTCGCCGGTGTGAGGTACAGAGCTCCAAATTGCACTTTGCTCGAAAAATCTAAGTATAAAACAATCAATACTCACCTGTTTTCAACACTAATATATTACGATTACCGATTAAAATCCTTCACATAATAGTCAAGTTATGTGTATAACACAAGTCTCTATGTTTATTGGTAAGCCATAGCTGACACGTTGCATACAAGTCCTAATTTTTGTCTTTTTTATAGGATTCACTATTATATCTCGTTGACTAATTGATTCAAGTTATTTTGCAAGTCAACAACTATGTTTGGTTTAAAACAGGTCGGGTGCGCTGTAATTTCTGGATCGGTCCTGTTCCTGTTTTTTATAAATAATGGGGGAGACTAGTATTCTCATTTCTGTTTTCTGCAACCTTTCCCAGTCATTAGAAGTAATATCTATCCTTCTTCCAATGGATTTATTTTATAAAAAAGTACACTACGAGGTGCTTGGATAGCTGCTCTGGCACTATTGATTCGTCTTCAAGACTCGAGATGGAAATTTCATCTAGGCACTGTCCTGCTTTTCCTCTTGTGCTTTATTGGATTTTAGATTTTCCAAAGCTTCTATTTGATTAAAATATTTCTGGTAGTGTTTATGTGATTAGTTGATGGCTGTAACATCATATATGCTTTCCCTTTTAGCACGTTACATTTTTGGTCCCCTATAATCCCTCCCATCCCCCCCCCCCATCCGGCTATCCCCCCATCCCCCCCCTCCCACCCACCCCTCTCCTTATCTTCTCAGTGAAATACACTAGCAAAAGAAGTTGTGTTGTTTAAAACCTAAGACTTTGGCCTACATCCGCCTTTGTCATAGTTATTTCCATCTTGTGCCCTTTTCTTAAGGTCCTATACTTCTACCCTTTCGCCCTTGGTTGTTTTTGGACGTTGGACGCATCGTACTTCCATAAAATGGCTTTTGGATTTGATTTAAGTTTCCCAAATCCCTGGACTCAAATTTTTTCTCAACTCACTATTATTATCTTGTCCATACTCCGTTCTTACTACATTCTATTTCGTTTTCATTTTTATATATACTGTGCGTAATCTCTCTCCTTACTTTTGTCGCATTAGGGGTATCTTCGGATTTTATTAGAGATTGTATTTCTTTTCTGTTGAGTTTCATCAGTTTTCTAATCCATACAATTTTGGGTTATTAAACTCCATTTCAATTTTTTTTTTTACTGTCTTACTTTCCAATGTGGGTTTTTCTACACGGGTATGTAGCTAATGTGATTTTCTATTTTTATCAAGGTCGCAATGCTTGTTCGTTCGACCATCTTAATGGTCTAGGGGTTGCTATACATGGATACCAGTACTAAGTCCTTTGTGTAACAACTCTCGCCATACATTTTTGTGTACCGATAAGTTTCAATTTTTCATGTGAGTTATGGTTTGCGTGTTTAACCCTTTCATTGCCTTATCAGCACCCAATCCATGGTTAGTTTAATACTTAAAACTTATTTGGTCACTCCTATTGTCCCTAGGATCGGGAGTGAGCTTGTGTTTGCTATCTTCGGATTAATGAAATGGCTCCGATTGAGGTTACTAATCGATAGCAAGCGTTCTTTGTAATATATTTGCCATCTTTGCTGTCTCGTTCTTCCTTACTTGTGGTGGGCGTGTTGAACACTTACATTAGTGATTGTAATTGTTGTTATTCTCTTAGGCTTTCTTTAATTACGTGTTCACTCTCTACGAGCCCGAACTCCATTTTCCCATATTCCTGTCTTTATATTTTGGAAAATCTAAAGTCCCCTCTATGCATGCACAACACAGTCAAATTTTATACTTGTTTTATGTCATCCCCATCTTTAAGGGTTTATTCATTATTCTTTCTCACATTTTTTCTGATGTTCCATTTTTGGGTACTTCTTATATAATGCATTTCCAACTGTGTTTTTCTGGCCCATCCCCTGTGACAGTGTTGGACTTCCTACACAATGGACATCTTTCTTCTATAGTTAATTTCCATTCATCTCTTTGCTTTTTATTAGTGAGTTTTGAGTTTTAGAGACATCATAAATCACATAATATTATTACTCCTCTTTATAAGGGTGTTAGAAGTTGAGTTTGTATCTTAAACCCAGGTTGTCTCAGAATAACTTTCTATTGATTTGACGTCAGATTTGATTTTTAGCGCTATTGCATCTGTAATTGCTCTATTATGCTTGTTTGTTTATTTGTTTTTGACCAGATCTTATATGGTTAACTTTTCATCTCTGGTTTTTATTTTTAGGATAAGAAATCCAACTCCCGCAATTTTAAATGCAACGCCGAAAACATTCAACACCTGATAATACCGTATAATCCTTCTCTTTAGTGTTGGGATTGCTATATTAGAACTCTCTTTATGATAACTAATTTACTCAGCATTTTCTTCTTTTGTGGTCGTTGTATGTCAGTCTTTGTCTTTTGGTGCCACTTCCAGTATTGGTCTGCTTCGTCGCCCACTTAACACTCATCCCTGACAATTTTTGCCAAACTTTCTCGTATTTGCCTATGGTTTGTGTCTCCTCCAATCTCCTCACATTCTTCTTTTGAGTTCCTGTCCTACTCATAGTCGTTTGTTTTTGACTCTGTCTCTGGTGGGGTGTAAGTGTCAGGGTTTATGGTTGTATCCTTTTAGCACCTGGTCATTGTACTACCTCTGTTTAGCTGGCCTGTTGCGATTTGTCGTGATTCTCTTCTTAGCTTTCATGAGTGTCTCGATCCTTATCTTGCGCCAGAGGTCATCAGTTCATAGTTCAATCTGGGTGTTTTGATACCACTCCAAATGGTTCACCTTTTCCCAAGCGAACTGTTGTTCACTCGATTTTCATTGTTCATGTTGTTAGGATGATGTTAGCGGTAGTTGATTGGTCATCAAGAATCCTTATTTGACGACCAGAGCTATGTATAAAAGGAGAGTAGTGCGTGTGATTTGGTAGGTGGTTATTGGGTTGGTTCTTTGTGGGTTGTTAGCGCTTGCGCTCTCAGGGTGTTCTTGCGAAGGTGGTTCTTGCTGACGGGTTTTTCTCTTGCTGACGGTGTCTTCTCTGGTTCTGGCGGGATCTGATGACATTGACTGAACCATCTGTGCTGGACAATGTAAAAAGTATGAGAAGACGAAATCTTCACATGTTGGTACCAACCGGTCTCTCAGATGGGTTGACTGGCTGTAACTGTAGGCGCATGCTGGTTGCTTGGCTGTCAGTCTGCTGTTCTCATTGATCCACAATTACCCAGCAGATTTAGTTATGCATGTTATTGTTAATCTGTGCGATGAGGATAGTGAGGCAGGCCAACAGGCACGATAGATGAGATTTTAAACTATCCCTGCTATAACTTTATAAGGATTGTTGTATGTGAATAATCCTTCGGCGTTTTCGATCGGGCTCTTTGGCCCTGGCCATAAGTCCACTTTGCCATCAGTGCAAAGCACACCCCCCCCCCACTCTTCCTCATTTCCCCTCCAATGCTTGACTCAGGCTAACCACATTCTAATTTGGCACTCTCTGATGTTATCAACTCACCCTTGATATATTTGTAAACAACTCTATTGTTACAAACCTGGGCAGAAGAATACCGAGAAGAGATTTTTCTACTTTGCAGTTGTTGCAGTATTGATATACTGCTTGCTGCTGGGACAGACAGTTGCATCTCATGTCTTTGATGGCATTCACTGTCTTGATTATTGTTATGCTCTCCTTCTCCCCTCCCCCTCCTCCACCGCCTTTTTGCTATCCCCCACCTCCACTCCATTCTCCTCCCTAACTGCGTAATGCAACCATGCTGTTCCTCATCCCCTCTACCTCTCTTACCACGCGACACATTTTACGGTTCATGCCCTTGTGGACAAACTAGCTCAATGGTCAGGTCTTGATTCTGGGGTTATGCTTGGGAGTACATTGTGGGCGGTGTTGACATCGCTGACAATAAGCTTACTCTCATGTCTGATCCCTTCACCACAAGCTTTATGATTAGCAGAACAGCTTAGGTTTCTGACTGCACAACAGTCTGTCTTCTCTATATTTAGCGGTTTTAGGTATAAGGTCTTCACATTGTGCTCAAGCAGATTGCAGAATCTATCACTAACTAGTGAAGTAGGTTTGTCCTATCAATCAAGGTTGAGTATATGAGGATGCAGAGATTGTTGTTTCTTCCCTTGTAATTGGTATCTGTTAATCCTTATTTATGCTAAATTTAGGTTCATGTCGACGCCACGTGTCATCTTCGTCTTCGATTACAGGCAACCGTGCGAACGGGGGGATGACAATTATAAGCGTTAAATCCTGGACCACTAGGGGAGCATTTTTCCGGCCCTTAATTCCTTTAATCCTTCAGCCACTGTTGTTGTGCTCATGTGCCACGCAAAATGCTGTTTTGCTTGCTTGTTATCTCTCTAAGTGCGTTCATTAGCAGACTGGTTTTTGTTTTGGGCTGTGTGGTGTGCGAATACAAGTTCAAGGTTTGTCAACCCATTCGTGTATGAACGCAAATGCATCTAATCTTTCAGCTCCATTTGCTGTTTACGAGCGTTCTTTCGTGCCTTGTTTAAAAAACAATTAATAATTACACGTATAATCTGTTACCGTGTGAGACTGGTCAGTAGAACAGAACTTACTTTCGGCTCTAACGTGGCCATTTGGTCCCATGACGCAAAAAAGTGGATGATTTTGAACAGGCAGTATTCAGTTGGAAACAGTCCACACCGCCGTTAACTGCTCACCATGCTTAGTGTGACTTGTCATCTCAACGACGTCAATGGGACTTGGTCTGGGGCCTTTCTGTTTCCACAGTTATGGGTTAAGACCAAAATCCCAAATACGCTAGACGGTATATGCATCCTGTACACTTCAATGCTGCATTTCAGGCCACACAGACTACCAACGAAACAGAACCAACATGTGCATGAAGCTCTTTTGCTGTGAGAATATGTTTTAAAAACTGAATTCATTTGGACGATATAAGCATGCATGTGTATATCACCTCTTCAGAACATCAGTCCTCATGTAAAACAGACCCATTACTTTCTGAACACGGTCAGCGCCCTCACAAGACCTGAAAGTGCCTGCGCTTTTTTGAAACAGTCAGCCTCTCAATGTTTTCTTTACTTTATGTTGGATGAACAGAATCGATATGACCTCACCCACACCCGGCGCTTTCCTGTATCTCTTATGTCATTTTTTGTTTTGGTTTCCTTTTTTGTTCTGCTCAGGACCTTTACCACATTTGAAAATCCTGTACCCCCTCTCCTACTTGAGCACTAAACCAACACCGTAGGGTGAAACACACACGCCAGAAAGAATCCTAATAATGTTCATGGATTAATTCCTCCACTATCACCTTGTTGATATTCTTAACACTGAACTAGTTCAGAGAAACATGCAATACGCCTCGTTCTAAAAATCATATTTCACGAACTCACTTAGTCATTAATTCGCATTTCTGTCGCTCTTCATTCTGATTAGTCTTTGGTGCAGCATGTGTATTTCGAACGACCTCTCTTAGCAGATGTGGATGTTAAAATAGAGAGACTAAAGTCCGTCTCGCACGCTAGCGACCATCCTGACACATCCTTCGATAAAACTGAAACAGAATCTTCTTCTCTCTCTTCGATCTACTGTCTCTCTCTCTGCGTCTCTCTGCTCTGATGAGAGGAGAGAGACGAGGAGATGAGAACGAGTGAGAAGTAGAGAGGTGTGTGGGTGTTGTGTGATCTGTAATGTGTGTGTGTGCGTGTGGGTGGTGGTGTGTCGTGGGGTGTGGTTGTGTGTCGTCGGAGAGTAGAAGAGTGGGAGGAGACAGAGGACATGATGACAGAGAGATTGGACAGACTGACTGACAAAGACAAGGAGAATCGATATTCATTGTTTTGGAAAAGAAAAAAAAATAGAAAAGATACAAAAAATAACTTGATTGGCGCTTCATCTTCCTTGCATTCAGACCGGAGAAGAAGCAAAGTTGGCGATGCCTCATCAACGTTAAATGATATGTTGACCAAAAGTAGGCTTTGAGCGAAGGTTTATTACCAACTAATCGCGACCGTTGGGTCTTTGAGCACGTGGCTGCGAAACAGCAAGATTCAATGCTCCACCGAATGCTGTAACGATTCCACAACATTTGACCATCTGAAGCTCGGATTTTGCGCTGCCTCACGGGAGGAAGAAGCTATTGTTTCTAGCTTTGTGGCAACGGACACTCTTGATCCGCTTTGGGTCGAGCGTGCTCTCGTTATCAGCGATAAGGGAGAAGGTCATTCACGTTTAGGCCTATTGTGTGTTGGTCAGTACGCATGGTAACTAACCCCTGTGGGTCGATGCAGTGCCCTCGTGTAGTGATAAGGAGAATATGTCATGCTTTTATGCTAGTTTTAGTAGTTGGAGGACTTTGGTCTAGTACAAGGTAACTAATCCCTTTTGTTAGTAGAATTATTTTTTGTCTTTTGGCAACGAATTGGGATATTTAGTGTGATTGCTTTTTTCGTTGAACATTGTATCGCTTCGTGTGATATATATATGTTTCGCAACTAGCATGAGTTAATCTGACTGTTGAATGATAGTTGAATCCATTTCTATGGGTCTTATTGCGTTCATGGCGTTTGTCGAACCAAATGATCACACTGATATTTTCCTTTTATTTCCGATAGAGCCACACGCCGACACCTGGACATCCAAAGACTATGGACAAATTTTTTGGAAGCCCTACTACTTTTACATAGATAGACCTACTTGCTTTTGCGAAAGTTCTCGGTCACACAGACATCTTGATTAAATCTGCAGGCAAGGGTGGGGTAAATGTTGTGTGGCATACAGACTTTTATCTCGATGAGTCCAAACGTCAGTTATCAGATTTTACTCTTTATGGGAAAAAAAATTGTCAGGAACAGCAAACCAAGACAGTGTTTTTGTTCGCAAGGCAGTTATAAATGCTTTCTCTTCTGGACACTTCCCCTCTGAGGCTTCATCTGCTATCACCAGTGAACCCCATGAATCTGTCTCCTGCCCAACATCCACAAACCAGACAATCCAGATCGACCCATCATCTCTGTCTGTTCTTGTCCCACTACTCTCATCTCTGAGTTCTAGGACTCTGTCTTTCAGCTTCTGGTTGCAGCCCTTGCCACCTCCATTAAAGACACCAACCATGCTCTCAACATCTTCAACCTTCCTTGACATTCCTCTTCGTTTCCTCTTCACAATGGATGAGACAACTTTGTCCACTAATATATATCTCACAATGAAAGTTTTGCAGCTTGCCGGTCACTTCCTCCAGGAAGTCTTCTGAATATTGATATCACCACTACAGTCCATCCTGTAGAATTTGTAGTTATGTCAAACTCATTCTGTTTTGCTGAAAACCACTACCGACAAATACGCAGTGCTCATGGGCACCAAAATTGGACCGTCATGTGCGTGCCTTTTTGTTGGATACGTGGAGGAAAAGATCACCTCCAAGGAATATTCCCTGACTTCTTCAGACGATTCATTGATAACTGTTTAGGAGCCATATCCAGTTCAAAATCTGACCTTCTGCAGTTCCCGAGCTTGAAACAGACTGTGAGATTGTTTGGGTCCAGCTGAAACTCAAGGGAAAAAGATCTCTCTATCTCTGTTCTTACTACAGGCCACATGTTACTGACAGGGAGTCACTATTTCATTTCGAATCGTCGTTGATCAGGTCAGCTATGATCCCCAGTGCACATTTCCTTATTGGAGGGGACTTAAACTTTCCAGGCTGGGACTGACCTGCAATGACGCTGAAACCTCAGTCTCCCTGTCCAGATCTCCATCATAAGCTTGCCAGCATCATCCATGACCATGGCCTCGAGCAGATGGTGATGGAACCAACAAGAGAGGAGAACATCCTGGACCTTATCTTCACCAACTGTCCTCAGCTTGTTCCCAGAGTGGAAGTTATTCCAGGCCTCTCTGATCACAGCATAGTGTATGCTGAGTTCATCATTTCCCCACTGAAGAAAAAGCCAGTAGAAAGAACCATCTTACTCTACAAGAAGGCAGACAGGAATGGGCTAAGGGAGGTGATGAGGAACCTGGCTGCAGATGTTGTAGAAAGGAGAGACATGATGAACACTGAGGAAATCTGGAGTCTATTTAAAGCTACACTCCAGCAAGCCATCCACACCTTCATTCCAACCAAACTATCAGGAACCAGGAGATTTCTACCATGGATATCCTCTGAATTAAAGCACCTCATCAATAAGAGAAATAGAGCCTACAAAAAATGGGAGAAACAGGGTACCGAAGAACTGAGGGTGAAGGCACGAGAACTCAGAAGAGAAGCTCAGCGGAAAATACGTAGGGCATACTGGGAATACCTCAGCAGCACCCTGATTGGAGAAGACTCCGAGCAAGCTGGCAAGTACAAACGCTTCTGGACATACATCAAGCACCAGAGGTCAACCAATGCAGGAGTTGCTTCTCTCAAGATGAACGGAACCCTGTTATCTGACCCAAAAGAAAAAGCAGAGGCCCTCAATCAACAATTTCAGTCAGTGTTCAGTGATGGCAGAAATTACTCCCACAATGAGTTTTTGGAGAAGTGCAGTATGGCAGACAAGGCTTACTCACAGCTGAACACTGTTGTGGTCACTGAGGAAGGAGTCAAACGATTGTTGAAAGAACTAGACCCTCATAAAGCCAGTGGTCCCAACGGAGTCAGCTCAAGAGTCTTAACAGAACTCGCGGAGGAAATAGCTCCCATACTCACTGCCATCTTTCAGTCATCCCTCACTACTGGTCAAGTTCCATCTGACTGGAGGGATGCGCTCGTCGTACCAATCTACAAGAAGGGGAAGCACTACGACCCAGCAAATTACAGGCCTGTCTCCTTGACCTGCATCTCTTGCAAATTGCTGGAGCACACCATCGTGAGCTCTGTGATGGAGCATCTAGAGCGGAACGACATCCTCTATGCCCGGCAGCACGGGTTCAGGAGACAGCGATCCTGCGAGACCCAGCTCCTGGAGTTCATTGATGAGTTGGTAGACAGCATGGAAGAGGGACGACAGACTGACATCCTTGTCATGGATTTCGCTAAAGCAGTTGACAAGTTACACAAGCTTCACCACTATGGCATCAGGAGTGAGGTCAACCGCTGGATCAAGGGATTTCTGTCAAACCAACGTCAAGCAGTTGTAGTGGAGGGAGCCCAATCAGAATATGTCAGGGTGAGGTCAGATGTACCACAAGGATCAGTCTTAGGACCTTGCTTGTTCCTTGTATACATCAATGATCTCCCTGAGAGCCTGACTTCACCTTGTAGGCTGTTCACTGATGACACTGCAGCTTATAGAGTAGTCACATCCCAACGAGACCAAGACCAGCTACAAGAGGACCTCCATCGCCTTGGAGAATGGGAGAAGAGCTGGGACATGGTCTTTCATCCAGGGAAGTGTACTGTTCTTCCTGTGACCAGAAGTCAGCGACCCCTTCACTACCAGTACAAGCTGCATGGACACACACTTGACACTGTGTCATCAGTCAAGTATTTTGGCGTCACCATTGAGAAGAACATCAGCTGGGATTCTCACATTGATGCCATCACTTTGAGAGCAAGCAGGATGTTGGGATTCCTTTGTAGGAACTTGAAAGCTGCCCCCACAGAGCTGAGAGAGAGGGCTTACCTGTGTGACGAAACGCTTGACAAAACCATCCGATCGGTCCCACTAAAACCCCAAACCAAAAAAATAGATTTCAAATCTAAGCCCCCTCTCAACCCCCCCCCCCCCCCCCCCCTCCCTTCCCTTCTCTTACTTAGGACGGTGCGAACCGCCCGGCTGACACGATCTATGACAAAGGAAAAAACTGTGTCACTGTAAACGCGTGACACCTTTCGTCTTGCCGGCCTACCCCCCCCCCCCCCCCACCTCTCAACTCTCCTTCCCAACTCTGAGTAGTTAAGACGCTGGAAAATATCAGTCGCATTGTGGCAATGGCCTGTCTCCCCCCCTCCCCCCCCCCCCCCCCCCACAGTATCCCCTGAAAACAAAGGCGCGACGCCGCTGCCGTCCTCTCCCCCACCACTCGCACCCCCCCACCCCCTCCACCTGAGCCATGTGCGGCTACAATTGACACAAAGGCAATCGCCAAACCTCCCTCTTTCTCCCAACCACCCCCCCCCCCCCCCCCCACCATATCTACAGTCCATGTCCTCGTGGACATCTGGTAAATTATGTCACTGGAGTTTCTCCGCGAGAGTCTGTGTCTATATGGACGCATAAATTAAACCGTCCGCTGAAGTCATCTGTGCCGATTAGGTTCAAACGGTTTCCAAGGTGACTGGTGATAAGACTAGATCCCTCCCCCTCTCACCCCTGATGTGTGAATGACAAGTTGTCAAAATCGGATTTGGCAATCGAGAATCCATATACTAGGCGCACAGGGGCACAACTTCACTGACCCCACAAGACTGCCTGTAGACCAGACCGGTGGAAGAAAAAGAGTCAACTAGAGAAGGCGTGGGAAACTCCTGGTAACCTCGTTGATCTCCAGTCATTCACTGTTCATTCCCAGGAAAAGTGAGTTGGAACTCTGTTCTACCTTTTCGAATCTATGTATTGATTTTATGTATGCTATGTGGGTTAACATTGTAACTCTGTACAAATGCTTAGCAACATTTATCAAACTGATGAATGATTATTCTGTGTAGGAGTTTGCTTGCCATCATATGGCAAAAGCTCTCTCCCAGTGGTTATGATTCTTTGTTAACAATCTGACCACTGTTCTTTGTGTTCACCCTGACTTTTGCCAGTAGGCAATTCTGTCTATTAAGAAAATAATTCATTGATTAATTTTGGTCAGGAAAACAGTATGCCTGTGCTAGGTTAAGAACTGCTACTCTGATTTATAAATACTGGTGATTGTTGGAATGATTTGTAGTGTATGACTGTAAGTCTACACCACGTGTGTACTTGGACTAAGTGTAGCCCAAGTCAGTATGATTTAATTCATAAGAAACATGGAAGAGTTGTTTGACTGAAACTGTATAACATTGTATTACTGTCTCCTACCCTTTTGTAAGCTTAACTTAGCCTTTAAACAAAAGTGTAGATTAATAGTTATAGCAGAAACTCTACCATAGAGAAAACTTTGCTGGCTGAGTCTCACTCCTGTGCTGAAAGTAAACAAGGGTAAATGTGTGTACCCAACAAACCAGCCATCAGATTCTCACCTACAGACCAAGTTCTCTTTATCGCAGAACTGGGATCCTGGTCACACTACACATTGCGGCCGGACCAGAAGCTGGGACTTCGCCCAAAACCGGGGCAACACCAGACAACCAATCTACACCAGTGGGGCAGTCACCAACCACAGGAGAGATCAACTACCCTCTCCGAAGCAAAGCTAAGTTAGCTAATCACCTGGACTCAAACCCATCAGACCCTTGCCCTCACTTTATGATGAAACAGTGAGAACCTGTCTATGAGTACCACTTTGGCTACAACACCGGGGACTTGCAAGCGAAGTGGATGTATAATAACCATATACATTCAGTGTAACTTAGACAGAACCCCTGTATGTCAACTTAAGCTTGCTGCACTGAGTGCAAGTGAGTAAAGTAGGAGTGAGGGAGGGCCCCTCATTGTGGTAGTCCAATGAGAACTAAACCCTAGCCTATGGAATTGACCCGCCAATACTTACCTATATGTAAGCAATAATAGTTGATGTGTGAAAGTGCACTTAACTTGTGTCAGTTCTCTGTTGTTCTATCAAATGTTGAATGTTTGGACTTCTCTCTTCAATTCTGTCTCTCGGAGCTATAAGTACTTGTAAGAGTACAGGTCTAAGGAAATTATATCAGAGCCACTGTTAAGTATTTTACCAAGTCCCGGAACAAAATAAAAATTTCTTTGATGACTAGTACTGGAAAGTTGCTCCTTCCACCACTAGTAAGAGAGAGAGTGTAGATGAAATGTTAAGATAATTCTCATCGAGAAATTATCCCCAGTCCTTCCCCTAGAGGACCCACCTACCACTCATCCATCTCGTCACAACCTGACATTTGTCAGGCACCTTTTGGAATATGCCAGCTCTGTGTGGGACCCCCATACACAGAGGAATGTGGACAGAATAGAAGCAATACAGAGAAGGGCGGCTCGCTTCGTATTGAACCGCTACCACAACACCTCAACTGTAAATAGTATGCTTTCTCGACTGGAATGGCCCTCCCTTCAGCGACGCCGGCAGATGGCACGTCTGACAATGCTGTATAAGATTCAAAATAACATGGTCGCAGTCAGCCACAGCAAACTACATCCAGCTCCGGTCCGCCAAAGAAGAGGACTTGACAAACAGTACTCTGCCATCCAGTGCCGCACACAGTATTGGCAGAACTCATTCTTTGCTAGAACAATTAGAGACTGGAATGAGTTGTCAGCAGAGGCTGTGGCCGCCCCCACTCTTGACACCTTCCAGTCAAGGGTGCAACAGCTGCTCTGATTCTGTCTCTTTTTTTTTTTTCTTTTTTTTTTTCCTCCTTCTTCGCCGGGCGAGCCCCAACCTGAAAAGTGTCAAAAAAATCAAATTGTTGATTGTGGACACTCAAAGGAAGAAGAAGAAGAACATATTTGTTTCTAGTTTCCACCCAGCTCTTCGCCTCACCTATGAGATTTCAGACACTTCTGTTTTTGCTTTGGGATATACAGCTGTACATCTCAGCTGACTCACAACACATGACAACTTCTGTTTTCTATATTGTCACGGATTTGTAGTTCTCTCCTCTGAGCTCAGTAACCTTATGTGCACGAGTTTCGACTCGCTCCCTCCCCAACGTTTTCGCAACCTTACTCAGCTGTCCGTGTGTGTGTGTGTGTGTGGGGGGGGGGGGGGGGGTAGATTTTTGGGATAACACTTTAAAAAAAAAAAAGAATATCAGCCAGAGGAAAGAACCAATAAAGATGGGGAGTGCCCGATTGCCAGTGCTTCCCATCACAGCACACATGCCATATGTACTAGAACCTGTTTCGTCATCTTTCATGTTACGCCGACATGAACTGAATGTCTATTCTGTGATGACTTTACATCATAATTATTATCATTACCATCATCTTTATCACCATCATTATGGCTGTCATATTTCTGCCACAAATTCCCGAGTTTTCCACACCCTTTAACAAAGGGACATTATTCATTAATTGCTAAAACAGTATGGTTCGTCTCTCTGTGGGTCTTCTCCACTACACCTTTTTTTTTTTTTTTGGTGCTGTCCCAGCCTCTGCGCCACCTCAGAGGCAGTGCACCCACGCCGCTCATTCCGACACCCTGTCCACAGCCACAGCCCGGTCAGCCCCGCCGCAGCCCCGAGAGAATGGTAGTATACGGGTTCACGATCGCCACATCTTATTTTGCCCGAAAACCCCCCTTTTCACATACTGATCACGTCCTTCACATATCAGTTTTTGCCAAAATTAACACCCGTTTTCTAAACAAAATTAACACCCCAAAACCTCTAAAATTGACGTAATCAGTACATTAAAATGGGGGCTTGCATGCAAAATAAGATGCGGCGATCGTGAACCCCGTATACTACCATTCTCTCAGCTATTAACCCGCGGGACTGAGCCCTTACTACTTTTTAATATGTTCTTCTACTTCCAGCACCATTAATAAGTCAGAACAAACAACTAACCCTCCATCTTGATTAGTTATTTTTACATCTAATGAATTTATAGCTCCCTCAATTAATTCTTTAAATTGACTGTTTCCATCAAACCCATATAGCTGATAATCGCAAAACCCCGCCTTAATTGACGGCAGTGCTCTTAGAACTGTAGATGGGTTGCCATTAAACAAATTAGTATTTGTTTTTAACTGTTGTAAATGGACATACAGCATGGGGTTAATTAGAAAATCAGAAGGTTTATTGCCTTCAAATTGATAGATGCCTTCTCTTGTGCTAAATTTATAAGATTTGTCACTATCATAAAAGCCCAAGATTTTAGCTAGGCCTCTAGGGAAAGTGTACTCTCTTCTTTCCTCTAGTGGAAAATTCATAGTAATTCTAAGGTTCGCCTCGTTAATTGTTAACAATATGCCAGATTCGTTAAGTACTTCTTTTAAAGAACAAAAGTTGTAATAACCATCAGGTATTTGTATATGGCTTATTTGATTGCCTTGCTCGTCATCAACATTAATCCAGTTATTTTGAGCTCCTTCAGATATGTTAACCCACATAACTTTAAAGCCAATTTCTCTAAGGGCAATCCTACAACTCCCGCTCCAATTAGTAATTGGGTACGCTAAGAACACACGCTCGTTTTGCTTGGTTATATAGATGTACATCTTTTTTATAACTATTTTAAAACTATTTAAAAATGGAACCTTTTAAATATAATGAAAGTGCTACTTACAATGTAGGAGCGTTTTATAACCCCAAATCTTTGGACTTCAGCAATTTAACAATTGCAGTAGATGGATCATACGGCTTCCAAGTTAGACTTGTAAACCCACTAACTAGATATTTAAATCCTCCAATAAAGAGTGACAGAGTGCCGTCAGCATGGTCATCTCGCCCTATGGCTTTTTTTCAGAATCAGTTAAATTTTGCCATTTACTGCGCAACCACTGGCTGCGGTGTTTCATATGCAAACCATTTAAACCACCCCAATCTTTTAGTAAGGTCAGTATATAACTTTCATGTTTATTATCAGTACAGACGCATACTAACTGAACTACAAGTACGCCTCCCCAATGACAACGCGTTTAATCCATTTCTCAGCCCCATGGACAATAATACATATGAAAAAATCTGCAACGAATTTAACATTAATCCTTCAACTGACTTTAGACAAAAGTTAGACCGCAATCATGGGCTAGGCACATTGTATTTGTGGGGTACAAAAAGAGAATATACTTATGACTACTGGCCAGGCCACACCTCTTTTCAACCAAACAAACAAGTTCGATTAGGATCCATAGAACAAAAACATCCTAATGCTTGGGCAACATTTATCTTAGATGAAAGTAAAGGTCTAACAATGCCAGGAGTGCAAAGGCTTAATGACTCCATAAGAACATACGTTTGGTGTCTATTAGGAGCACAAGCACAGACCAAATCTAGCATAGTGGATCAATCTACAGGCTTTGACGCCAGAAAACAATTTTTAGCCAATTTAGAAGATGCTATTAACTCTGCCGTTGATTTGCCTGCCAGCATACAAAGGTATCAAAACGTTCTTTCACATGCTAGGTCAAAGGTTGACTTTGTTGTTGGTCATGGATTATACATGCTGCCTTCTGACCTTAGACTACAGATTGGCATGATACAGAATTATAACAATGAAATCCTCATAGCCGGAGACGATCAAAACTTAGGGCACAATCAAGGCTTAAACACAAGGCCTGCTCCATCCATTTTAAAAAAAGTACCTATCCTTGAAGAAAGCGATCCAGTTATAAGCACCCCACAGCCAGAAAGCGATCCAGTTATAAGCGTCCCACAGCCAGAAAGCGATCCAGTTATAAGCGTCCCACAGCCAGAAAGCGATCCAGTTATAAGCGTCCCACAGCCAGAAAGCACGCCGCCTGTTGATCTGCCTTACCCCGACAGTCACACTAGCGAAAAGACAGCCCTTGTTGTGTTTTTAACTTTTACTGGATTAGCCATACTTTATTTCACTAAAAATTAAACCAGCAGCCAGCACTCCTAACGTCCATAGATGGTCAGCCATATAGCCGGCAACTTTGCCTATGGTAGACAAAACCCAACTAACAACACTGCCTATTATGCCGGGCAGAGCATCAAGGGCTTTAGCTGCTAACTTCTTTAATAAGTTTGCTAGATGATGCAATTGTTTTCTAATCCAACTTTTACCGGGCTGAGGCGTTGGAGGCGCTACTGGCCCTGTTGGCGCACTGCCAGTTAATGCATAAACCAGTGTAGAGATAGCAAACCCAACAGCCGTTAATATACTAACTATTGTAATCCCCTGCTCTCTGAACAGAATCCTTATTCTTTCTGCTAATGTAGTATTTTCATAAAGTATTTTGTTTATAACTTCTCTGATTCTGGTTATTTGTGATTCTAGATGACCTCTGTTAATAGAAATCGCACCTAACAGTTCTGTCTTTTTGTTCATTAACTCCTGTAATTTTTGTTGTATTCTAGCCTTTTCTTCTAGTCCTAGATTGTTATCGTCTGCATCAGCCAGTTTAATTTTTTCTTCTTCTATATCTCTTTCTAGCTCACCAAGTTTTGCTGTGTTGTGCATTAGTTCACCCCTTATTGTCTGTAGAGCTTTATCAAGGGCCTTACGCTCTCGATCAGAATATTGAGAATTGACAAGTTCTTTTACGCCTGTCTCCTCACTTAAACTCGTCTCAATTTCTGTTATTGCTTCATCTGCTCTTTGACCTAAATCTTGAAAAGAGGACATTTCTATTTCAGATCGGGTTGGCAACCTCCGCTCCAAGTTCTGTAAAGCACTAACAGCCTCAGGCCTTAGATTGCCAATAAGGGCTAACCGCCTTCGGTCGGCAACAGGGAGTTCTCTAAGAATTGTGCTCATGCTTAAAAACTTGGCCGGGTCTGGCTTTGTAGTAAGTCGTACAAGTCCTTTACTAGTCCTTACATACAGATGATTATTTTTATCCATCTTAAAATCAAAAGCACTGTGGCCTTCTGGCGGCTCTAATCCTATGCTTCTATAGAATGAGTTAATTTTATTTGTTAATAGTTCTGTACGAGCTGTAATAACTCCAGGGGGTGTTTCTTCTACTGAGGGGGTTGAAGAACGTGATTCTTCAAGTTCATCTTCTAATGAAGGGCCCGATTCTGTTTCATCATCTTCTTCAATAGGATCAATCGGGTCAAAATCTTCATCCATATTTTTTATTTATATTCTTTTTTGTTTTATAAAAAATGAACTCATACGGTTGTGACCTCGATCCATACAGAAAAGAGAAAGAACCCCACGGCGTAAAAGGTATAAGGCAGACTGTAATTAGTGTAAATACTCCATCAACAGTTCAGCCGGACAAACTTTAATAGTTAAGTTCCCCGATCTTGGCGCCGGCGATGTTATAATGCCAGGCACTGCTAAACTATCATTCAAAATAGATATTACATCGGAAGATCCTAATGCTACTGTTGTTGCTAATTTGGGCAGGGCAATCGTTAATCATATAGCAATTAAACTGGAGGGCAGAGAAGTCTTTGTACTAAGCGAGGCAGACATTTTTGCCCTCTATTCTGACCTATGGCTGCCTAAAAAAGAAAGAAAAGAGAAAGTTTATCAGGGAATACAAAGTCCAAACGGTCTCAAGCACAGAGTTGGAGCGGAGGATGCAAAGGATGATGTTAAAGATGAAGCAGTAGCAGAAGCATTTGGCAACAGATTCTGCATCCCTCTAGATTTTGAGCTGTTAAAGACGCATATGCCATATTACCAAGGTGCACTAAAAGAAAAACTTACTTATGAACTGACATTTAATCCTAGCAGTTCTGTTGTTTTGTCTGAAGACCCTGAAGCTAAATACACAGTTAGCGACATTTCTCTTGAGTTTGATGTTGTTACTAACCCTGAACTGGCCAGAACAATCTTAACTCAGTATAAAAATAAAACAGTTATTTATTATGAAAGAGTTATACACTCCACTACAGAAAATAGAAACAAGCGAGACACTCTCTGGAACATACATCTAAATCAGTCTCTGAAGTCTTTAAAAGGAATTTTGTTCTTGTTTACTGAAGGAACAACTCCTTTCCATAGAGAATCAGAAGCGTTTTATAATCCAAAAATTGAGAAGGTTGACTGCGCAATAAATGGTAAGTCTGATCAGCTGTATTCAGGGCGCGGACTTTTACCTCACCAACACTTTGATGAAATAAGAAAGTTATTTGCTGGAGGTAGGCAAAGAGATCCTGCAGTTGATCGTGTATGTAAAAAACTTCGCCTTTATGATGTAAGACTCGAAGACTACTTAATAACCAAATATGGGCTGTGGCTGGATTTTAGATCCACATTTGACAACAGATTGTTTGGAAGTGGAGAAAGGGTGGGGCAAGATGGTATAAAAATAAATATTCACAAGAAAGCAGACGGAAACGCCCCAATACAAATTCATATTTTTATGGTTTGTGACGCTCAGCTAAACATTGAAGAAAACAGGCTAAAAGATGTGGCTTATTAAAATGCAGAAGAAATATTCTAATAAAAACAGATGGATAGTTTGAAGTTTCTGCCCAAAGATCCGCACTGTTCTCTTATCTGCGGGATTACTGGATGTGGGAAAACTGTCTTCGTACTTGATTTGTTACAAACAGTCTACAGGTTTCATTACGAGCACATTGTTATATTCTGCACAACCATTAAGCACAACAAGTCTTACAAAGAAAGGAAGTTTGTTTGGACAGACGATAATATATTTTTAGTTGATCCTAGCGACAAACTGAGCGACTGTTTAGAACATTACTATAGACTATTTGAGGGAACTGAAACACTGTTTATTATTGATGACTGCTCAGCTGAACGAGACATTGTTAAAAAAAGAAGGACTTTGTCTAAGCTAGCCTTTAGTGGACGCCACGCCTTAGTTTCTGTGTGGCTCTTAACTCAAAAATACAATGCTGTCTTAAAAGACTTTAGATCGCAGTTAAAATCAGTCATCTTATTCTATACTAAGGACAGGGATAGTTTTGAAGAATGTTTAAGTGAAAATTATATAATCAGGGACAAAGATGAGCTAAAAAAAATAAAAGAGCAGTTAGAAAAATCTAAGCACGCTAAGCTATGCTTACGGACTGACCCCCAGTTCAATACGTTTGTTTATTGTAGATTGTTTATTATAGATTGTTTATTATAGGCTGTTTATAACAAATTGTTTATTATAATTTTAATATTAAAAAGAATGTCTCGAGGGCCAGAATCAAAAGCGCAGCTAGCTCCTAAATGCACTGCAGTAGAGCTAAAAGACCTAGCAGACACAAACTGAGTTTGATCTAATAGGAGTTCCAGGAAATGTTTATGGATTTGAGTACACCGACGATGGGGTTTACAAACGAACAGAAATTGAAGATAAAAAACGGCAGCAGTATCCTACCCTGGAAGAGATAAGAAATCTAAGGGCAAACGATTTTGGCAAACGCGAATACAAACTTCATAAACGAGAGAATGCTTGGGCGTTGCTTCCTGAAATTGCTTGGAATTTAAAGTTTGAACTACGAAGCCCTAATGTATACTTTGATAAGAAAAACAATTTTAGAAAAGCTTTGAATGCAGGTCCCTTTCTTGTTAGCCTGGTCCCAGGAACACAACAGAAAAAACAGATTGAAATAACTAGGCAGGGTTCTGAATATATGCTAAAGAGAAAGAGGCCCTTAGCTGAAGTGGGGGATGACACCGTTGGCTTAGAGTTTACTCCAACGCTACAGTCACTGCCTAGGCAAATGACGATGCTTTTTCGCTTATTTATTACTCCAAGGGAGGCTGATTCTAGTTTGCCAGAACATACGTTAATTAGAGGCATACAAATAAAGGCTGAAAACTTGGATGCTCCTCTGAAGCTCGCTATTGTTATTACTAAAAACGGAGATGAAATAAACACCCTTGTATCATCTGACAAGGTTACTGTGATGGTTGACAAAGACAAACTAACAGTACTTGACTTTATTTTCATTAAGTATGTTGATTTTATTGCGTTTTACTCTGTTGATGAAGTGCTGCCAGAAGAATTAATAAGAAGAAGATATGTATAAGATTAATCTTAATTAAAAAATTAATCTTAATTAAAAAAATGGAGGTTCAACAGTTTAGATTAGAACAAATAACCGAACTTCAAGAAGAAATAGAAAGTGACTTGGATAAGTATAGGGCTACTAGAAAGAAATATGCTAAAGCTTTACATACTCTTTCTTATGTAATTACTGGCTCATCAGCTGTAGCTAGCGTAAGTGCTGGGTCTAGTGTTGCTCTTTTAGCTACTGGGGCTGGAGCGCCAGCCTCTTTAGCATTAGGGAGTCTTGGACTAGGGTTAGGCGCCATGTCTATGATTGTGAGCGCTGTTTTAAAAAAGATTACACCTAAATTACAAAAGCACACTGCCATTGTAGCCCTAGCATCGGCAAAACTTTCTTCATTAAAATTAAGAATAAGCAAATCAATACAGGATAAAAACATTACAGACGAAGAATTTCAGAAGCTTATGACCGACGGTGAGGATTATAGACGACAAAAAATTGAACTTCAAAAGGAGTGGAGAAAGACTTTTACTTCACAACAGGTAGACACTGAGACAATCAAACAGAACATTGAAAAGCAAACGCATGATTGGTTAAACCCAAAATAAGCTAAAAAAAATAAGATG
Source organism: Conus canariensis (assembly GCA_033310375.1). NCBI lineage: Eukaryota > Metazoa > Mollusca > Gastropoda > Neogastropoda > Conidae > Conus > Conus canariensis. The sequence goes on along the minus strand of JAMYXO010000463.1, from coordinate 6,849 downwards.
TGAACTAAAATAAATAAATCATAAGTTTAGCAAAAAATAAATTATAAGTTTAGCAAATACTTTTTTTTTTAAACTAATCGGCACTGTGTTTGGCGGGACAACTTGCAACTCTTCACGAACAAAGGATCTTTTAGGGGCGGGCTTTTTAGACGCAGTAGCACCGCTAGAAGAGAGAGTTTCTCTTAAATAATACACGGGCGGGGCTGTTTTCATGATTCTTTCAACTTCATATACATCTACGCTCCATATAGGGTCTGTGGCTCTAATTCTAACATCGCCTTCTGCTTCTCCTGGCGCATACAAGTATCTTACTTTTAATCCAAACGGCAAGAGTTTCTGAGTACCCTGCACATCTTCAGTAATGCTAATTTTTTTTAATTTAATTGCGTTCACCGGTTTAAGGCCTGTTGCTTTAAATTCTTCATTGTTCATGGCGCGTAAGACTGCTGGCAATCTCCTAACCCATTCTGTGTTGCGTTCTCTGTCCATAAGGTCTCTGTGATATTGATAGGTAAACAGGCGCTCAGCTAGATTCTTATTAAAGTTTTCTACTAGGGCTTGTGATCGATGGTTGCCTGGGATCCCTCTCTTAACTGTAACCCGGTGTCTTAAAAAACAACTGGTTTACAGCTCCTTTAAACTCTTTCCCATCATCAACTTGAATCAGCCTAGGATACTTTAATGGGCCTCGCGTGTATATTTGCTGTAAAGCCACAGCCACAGCAGTTGAGCTTTTATCCGTTAAAGGCTCGGCGTCTTTATACCTTGAAGCCATGTCAACAACCGTCAGAGCATACTTAAACTTTTTTCTTCTAACTTTGTCATGTGGAAGATACAACAAGTCCATCTGGTGGGTGTCATTAGGAACTGAATTAACAAATTTAGGTCTTATTATTCTTTTTGGGGCAGGCAGATATATTTGCCAAATTGCTTGTTTTGAAAGCCAGTCTTTTGCTTCTAATTCAGACACCCTAGCAGCTTTACTCAGTTTATCAATAGCGGCCTTTCCTTTCCAATACCCTCCAGGAGAATAATATATTTTGTACTTTGTATTGTACTTCGTATTGTCCATAAGGGACTGTTTTTTATTACATTTTAACTATGTTTTTAGATTGAATATGCAAGAAGAAAGATTGCTCCCATAGCACCTATAATAAAGCCTATTTCTACCATTTTCTGATCCTCAGACGGTTCATAAAAGTCAGACAGTTCTGGCGGCGGCGATGTTAGAAACTTCTTTCCTGTCACTAAGTAATATTCATTCATTGCTTCATCAACGTCTGTAAATGTGTGCTCTGCATGGCCCTGTTCTCTTAACTTTTTATTAATAAAGTCTAAGTGAGCAATTCTCCTTTTCTCGTAAGCGTCTCTTGCCTTAGCTAAATCTTCCATTGCCTTGTTATGGCGTTCTCTCTCTTCATCAGATCGCAATTTACTAAACATATAATTGCTGCCAGAGAAGGCCAAAGCATTAACAATAGCTCCTCCCACCATCAGAACCAATCCAGACATCTTTTTATAAATCAATATTTTCTAGATTAATCCGCCTATGCATTAATCTTTCTATGCATTAATCTGCCTATGCATTAATCTGCCTATGCATTAATCTTTCTATGCATTAATCTGCCTATGCATTAATCTGCCTATGCATTAATCTTTCTATGCATTTAATCTGCCTATGCATTAATATTTTCTGGGATAATCCCCTGTGCAACAAGAAAGTCTTTTGAGGCAATCCCTGCAGTAATTACAACTATAACCTTAACAACATCCTCAATGTCTAACCTTCCTAGATCCGCCGGCTTCATTTTAAACATGTTTTTTGCTAGCACGCTATAACCAATACTAAGGCCGCTAATTACGGCAGAATGGTAAATCGTATTGATAATCTTTTTTTCACTCATCTTTTTATTAACTAAAAAATAATTAAAATAATCATAATACGAAAGGCTGTCTATGTGCTTTTTAATCAAATAATCTTTTGTTGTTAAAGCTAAAAATAAGGCTGCAACTAGCCTTGGCAAATCTTCTATCTTTCCCATGTTGGGCGGTTTTATTCCTAACAAACATTTTGCAATGGTTGAATAGACTGTAACACCAACGATGGGCACTGCATAATTAACCAGCGTTAAACTCATGGTTTTAAAAGTATTATATTATTTTTTTATCGCTTTTAAAATGGATTGTGACGAACTATTAAAGTGTGAGGAGCAGGCAGACCTCTGCCATAAAGAAAGATTATACTCTCTGGCTGCATGTGGGAAAACCAGGCAGTATTTAGGCGTTGAACTAAGTATCGAACAGATTCAGCAATTGTCTACATCAGACGTTGAGAAGTATTACGCCAGGTACGAGGCACAGCTAGGATCAAAAATGGTTAGATCAGTGGGACAGACAATGATTAGTTTATATGCTAAGTTAGTAAGTAAGATGGCGCCGGTTGATTCAGAAGAAGATTTAAAATATGACTTATCACAAGATCCGGTTTTAACAAAGTCATTAGAATCTCTAGGATGTGACATGTATTATAGATTTGGAACGATGTTATGTCCATTCATCATAGGATTAATTACTTTTAATCATATTAATTTTAATCATATTAATTTTAATCGCAATAAAAAAATGAGCAATCAGGAGAAGAAGATTGCGATGCTGCAAGACAGTTCGCAGGAGCAGAATGTGCCGCAAGTGAGTGTCCCACAAGTGAGTCCGCTAGAGCAGAATGTGCCACAAGTGAGTAGTGTTACTAAGTCTAAAAGTGCTGGGCGTGTTGAGGCCGGTCGTAAACTAGCTGAATGGAACAGACTGAGAAAAGCAAACCAAGCAGCAAAACAAAAATTATTAGATAGTAATACAACATCGCCGCCGTCAACAACAACACAATTAACAACAACACAATCACAATCAAACGATAAGATGTATTATTATGTATTTGCTGCGGTTGTTGTTGGTGGGGGGTTTTTAGCATGCAAATGTCTAACGCCATACTTAGCAGCAAAGTCACAAACCCCCACAGTAAAAGAAGAAGAACCAGCTTCTGCAAAAAAAGTACAACCTCCTGCTGTAGACCCATTTTCTATGGAATAGTTTTTAAAGAACTAAATAAAGTACAAGTTAAGAACTAAATAGGTACAAGTTAAGTTAGTTATAGAAAGTACTTTTTAAGTTAAGAGCAAGTAAATTACAAGTAAATTACAAGTTAAGTGCAAAAAAAAAAAAAGTTCTTGTTAAGTACTAGTTAGGTTCTTAAGTAAGTTCTTGTTAAGTTCTTAAGTAAGTACTAGTTAGGTTCTTAAGTTAAGTACAAGCCAAGCCAGTCAAGTTAATCTTTCAAGTCAGTTCTCCGGGGGCCTATAGCGTATGAAAACTCGGGGCTAACGGAAGTTCTCTTGTTATTGTTAGAGACTAGTGATTTCTTATTAACTGCAGTTGTGTTTACTTGATGAAGAGTAGAGCGCAGATTAACATTTGTGTGATGAAATACTTTGTTTTCAAAGAGAGCTTGCTTGTAGTTGTCGTGAGTTATATTTTTTTTGACAACTTCTTTACTTATGCCTTAGCTTTCTTTGTTACAGAAGTCTGGGTAGCAACGCTATACATCTTTGCCCGTAAGCCAACATATTCTTGTATAACTGTCCCATTAAGTTCATCCTTCATCTTTCCAATCACTTTCTTGTTCACGGTTGAATGTAGAGGCGAATCTTTTGGGTAGTCGCATGTGTCGTACCACCCATCAGCTCCTTTGGCTACTTCTGTTTCCATGTCTTTATAGAAGTCTTCAGTTGGGATGTCCATAATAAAACTATCGGTGTCTGTGTAAACGACATTTGATTCTGGGTACAGCGGCTTAAAGTAGTCGTATAGAAATTCTAGCATTAATAACTTTGACAGCTCTAACACGGCAAATCCGATAAATGCCGGCTTATCCAACTTAACATTCTTTTTCTTCATCATGATGCCAACCAGGCTGTCGCTAAATCTTCTAAAGTCTTGGTAGTTAGGTTTAGAGGCCAACTTAATTGCTTGTTTTTCTGTTGTAACTAATCTTACATCTTTACGATTGTGTACGTTCTCCATGGTTTTACCAAAACAACTGTTGTTCATTAGTTTAAAGAAGTCTTTTTCTGAAGCGTCAGTGGCTTTAGTTCTAAGATTAGTGTTCTTCATGATGTATGGTCTCATGAAAGGCTCTTGGTCACAGGTAATTATTCTGTGAACGGCTGTCAGCTTTAACCCATGTCTTAAGTAAAATTGTAACAGCCGGTAATGACAAACATATTTAGTTTTGTTAAAGAGGTTAGGCACGAGTTTAGGCGGTTCTGTGGGACTCATCTTTAATCTTTCTGCGGCTAAGGGGAAATCATTATGAAGGTCATGCAATTCTTTAGGATATTCTAAGTCTACTTCCAAGATTAGCCCTATTGGATTATCGGGTGTAAGCTGTGATAGCATACTCAACACTTTATTGACATCATGAGGCCCATTTATCATTTCAAAGTTTCTTAGTGGCAGTGCCTGACTCATGGCCCACCCATACAGATTGTTGGCGTCTAAGTACATCAGATAGTTGGATGGTTTAGTTGGATCATAATCATCTAAATACTTGTTGTTGGCTCTGCGGTAAGGATGACAGGCCATGCTAATACCTCCTCTCAGCCCGCCCTCAATCATCTGAAGAGTGGGCAGATCAGATATTAAGTCAATCTGGATGTTTGTAGACTTCAAGAATGCGTCCCAAGAAAGGCCAGGCGCAGAAATATACTGTGATGAATCTAAGCTGTAATGTTTCATGCAAGTAGCTCTGTAATTCTGAAAGACGTCGGCTAATAAACACACGTCGGCCATCAAGTAGTGATCGTGATAATCGCCCATTGTTTTGCAGTGTAATTCTGTCCAGACTTTCTGCGCGTGTTCATAGTCGGCGTCAGATATGCCTTCGCCTCTAAGACGGCTGTAAAAGTCTTCCTTTGCTGGCAACCCTGGCTCGTCAAACCTCTCCCACGAGTCCATGTATTCATAAGGATAGACGCCTTTACGGACTAAAGATGAGTCGAAATATTTTTTAGTGATTGGATAGTCTTGCAGAGATCCTGCCAATTTGTCTAAGCTCCCCATCAGATGTTGGGCAGAGTCATAAAAGGATAAACAGTCAAGAGTAAAAGTCGTGTACTTTTCTGAAGACTGTGCAATGCAGCTAACCCTCTTATATTCAGAAGTCACTGCTTGCATGATAAAGTGAGAATCGTAGCCTCGTAAGTTATGAAAGAAGATTGGCAGTTTCCATGTCTTGGGATCAACCTTAAGTTGAAGATTACAGCCGTTGTGTGCTGCCCCTCTGAATTTGCCAGTAATGTGATCATGGTCCCTTACTGTCATGTCTTTACTGTTAGGCGTTAGCTCTAAGTCGCATATCCAGCAGTGGGTAGCTGATTTATAACGTTCTTCATCTTCAGGGGTCATCTTAATGCCTGAAAGGTTTAGCTGATTAGAGAATTGATTGCGAAGATGCTTCATCTGCTCTAAAAATCTACTAGCTGCGTTGGGGCCTCTGTAAATCTCAGGCGTTGTGTGTGCCCCGTCTGACCTAACAGCGACGAAAGCATAAGAACAGATCTGATGGCGGGACAACAAGGTTGTTTTTTGTTCTTGTTGGGGGCCGTAGTACTGTGGCAAGATTGACTCGAAGTCAGCATAGACTACGTATGGGCTCATTTGCATCTTGCGCACATTCTTAAAACTAACTTTAGACCCGGGCGGAGGCATAAGAAGTTCGGTTTTACAGTCTACAATGCTTTTACAATGTTTCTTATGTCTGGCAGCCGCCTCCATAGATGGGATTCTGACCAGGCACCTTCTACAGAGCTCCTGTTTAGATTTATCCTTTGTAGTATACGTCAGAAGTCTGCTCATTGTTCTAATTAATACATAATGACTCTTTAGACCGTCTGTAAACAGAATCAAGTCTACATGATTCTCAAGTGATTCGCCTAAAGTAGGGGCTTCGGGAGAAATCCTTAGAGGGACTAGATTGTCTACTACAGACCATGTGTATACGCTTACAGTTATTGGTTTGTTTTGTTCTTCAAACTGAGATATACTTTCTATGCTCACTGGAAAGTCTATGTTATCAAAGTTCAGCTCATTTACATATGCTTCATAATTAGATACTCTGTTTGCATTATTTTTAACAGGATGTAAATGCGCTAAAACGCACCACATAAAACACATGTTGTCAGAATTATGTATATTTAATACTGCTCGTTTTAACTCTAGCTCTTTTGGGAGAGGGATGTAAGAATTGCCAAAATCGTCTTCAATCATAGGATAGAACTTTGTTTGTTTCAATATAATTTGAAGGACTCTTCCTTCAGACCAGCCAGAACCCCTTAACTTAGCCTCCTCACTTGCATGGTTAAACTGTGTAAGCATGTAATCAGCCCAGCCAGGTGTAAAGTCGTGATGGCTGATTACTTCTTTCTGCCTTGTTGAAACCCAGACTTCCATGCTAGTATCATCGGGGGTTATATATTTAATCAGAATAACTAACAGCACTTTTACTGGTGGGTCAATTTGGAGAGAGTCTGGGATTTTAGAAACAGCATGTGTTACGCTTTCATGAACCTTTATAGGGTTAATGATGTCCATGTTTAATTCAATGAACGTATCGCTTAATTGTTCATTGATGTCAATTATCTCCTCCCACGTATATAGTTTTCCATCCTCAAATTTACTTGTGATCGTCATTTTTTAAAGTCACAATATTTACGTAAATTAAAAAAAATAAATGTAAATAAAAGTAAGTAAACGGGCTTTTTATTCTTCTCCCAAGCGTTGCAACACTTCAAGACA
>JAMYXO010004634.1:0-17063 GCA_033310375.1 Conus canariensis | reverse complement strand
TTTTTTTAAATTTTTCACCACCCCAAACCCTTTCGGGCACATTATCTCGGTGAGACCTTTATCAATTTGCCTCTCATAAACCTTGTTGTAATTTATAAACATTGTTATTAATTGAAAAACCCAAAAATAATGCTAAAGTAGTGATGTTTGAATTCTAATCTTGCCATTCATGGGGGATAAAAAACGGTCACACACACAAAACCCCACTCCCCTGTCTTACAGGCTTTGTCCGCGGAGTATCACCTGCGAGCAGAAAAAAGAAAAAAATCCTTAAAAATTTTAAATGATTTTCAATCACAGTTAAAAAATTTTTAATTTTCTTTTCACCTATAAAAAGTTGAAACCCCCTGGACCAATTTGCCACTAGGGCTGCAGCTATCAAAATTTTCCACACATCAAATTTAAAAAATTTGACACTTAAGGGTAAGTTCCATTACTACTAGTGAAGAATATACCCCTCTCAAAAAAAAAAATATTTATCAGTTGCCTTTGGTAAACAAAAAAAGTTGGCACATTCTGAAAAAATTTTTTTAAAGCCCCAGGCATCCACAACATAACATCAAGAAGAGTTGTCCCCTCAAAATAGCCCCCCTTAGTTCGTAGTTAAATGCATGCCCAAAGAAGCTACACGTCTCCTGCTTAATTATGAAAAGTAAAAAACCCCCAAAAAATTAAAAAAGCCTCTTCTTCCCATTCATTATGATTAGCCATTCGACAGTGTGCATTTTTCTGTCGTCCATGGAAAAAATTTTTATTACTTTTGTTAAATTCTTCTTATTTACTTTATTTACCATGTTAATATCTGTAGGTAATGTAAAATTTAAAACACATTAAAAAAGATTATATGTAAAATAATCCTTTTTGAAATTTTTTGTGCACGGCATGCAGTGGCACCCCCCCCAAAAATTTTCCGGTTTCAGCTTTTCCAAAAGCTTTTCGTTCCCAAGGGTTTAAAAGAAAGAGTCCGTTCAATTATGACCGAATGGATTTCGTCGATTTTGTTTTTCACTATTTTATTTTTAAAGATTTCTTTTAATGTTTTAAAGAAAGAATAATTTAATTCCACCCTTTAAAAACAAAAAATCAATTTAATCTCAAAAAAAATCAAGCAGTTGAAAACGGGGCTGCAATTCGGTTGTTTACATTCCGCGAACAAAGGGGGAGATAAGTCAAATTTGGGAAAATTTTTTGTCGCGAAACCGGGGCAGTTAAAAATTTTTGAAATAAATTTGGAGAACAAAATGAGAGGATGTTTAAATGGAAAATTAAAGGTTTTAATTTGTAGCAAGACAATTATTGAAAATCCCTTTATAAAATGTTTGAGGGGGTTACCAGGGCGAATTTTTCAAAAATTAAATTTTTTTTACCCGAAGATATATGGGTCATGACAGAGGGAATGACCCCCTGCGGCTTTTCGCCTCATGCATGCGTGCAATTTGAAATGCGGGGTAAATCTGGGTTTTAAAGTGGCATCGGGGCCCCAAATGCATACGGTTTTTCAGATGGGTCCCATGTCATCCCGTTATTCTGTTTTGACTGGGGCACATTCCAGTACCCATCTTATACGTTCTGAATAACAAAAAAATTTGGAACTGACTGTAAAATAATGAAAAAAAGGGAAAATGATCAAAATTTAAAAGGGGAAAAAATTGAAAGGAGCAGGGAAAAAATACTTTAAACCCCCACCAACAACCTCCCCCCCCCCCCCTTCCACCCCCCCCTTTTTCCCCATCCAATTTTTCCCCCCTCCTCCCCAAAACCACGAAACACAAACTGCACAAAAAGCACGAAAAAACTATCACTATCACAAAAAAAAAAAACAACCTCTTATACAAACAAAAAATTACTTACATGGAAGGAAACCATTTCCCCCTGATGCGGGTGAAAAACCCCGCACAAAAGGGTGCGGCAAAGATTCCGATTAAAAAAAACCCGTTACTACCATTCGGTAAACCCAACAGGATTTTTACACGTCTAGCTAAACCCATTGCATCTGAAAAACCCGGGGGCCCAACCCCCTTTCAAAAACCTGGAGCGCCGCCGCGAGATGAACATGGGTGGACTGCCAAAATTTCAAACAGTGCACTAACTCCGCGGCACGCTCCTCGGCAACAACACACAAAAAAAAGCGTATAAAAAACTTTTCCCAGATCTAACATAGATCCAAAAAAAAATTTTAAATATGTGCCCAAACAGGGGAAACCACTTATCTTCTCATGTTCGCCCCGAGATCAAAATGGAACCCCAAGAGGGCCCAAAAACCATTTTCGTCTTGTCCTGTGCTCTGTTTGTCTGTGTCCCCTTTGGGGTAATAAAAACCCCCTTTTTCTAAATTTTTTTTCCCTTTTCCGCCCCCATCACTCCGTTTTGAAAATTACAACTTGTGACTTTTGCACTTGTTTCCCCCCGGGAGGTACGCAGGGACAGGGCGGTATTTTCCCCTGCCACAAAAGAGAATAATATTCTATAAATAAAATGATGAATGAAATCTTGGGCCCGAAAAACCCTTTTTTGACCTTTCTGTATTGCCAAAAAAAACCCCAAAAACAACAACAACAAAGAAAAAACGACAACGCAATAGCTAAAAAATCAAATTTTCAAAAAATCGAAAAAACCCTTTCCAACAACGTTTGTACGGTTCATTCTATTACCCTTTGTAATTCATGCATGCATTTTTGAGACTTCATTTCCTTTTTTTATATTTTCCCGAAGCAGGGGGGGTCCTCTTCTTTTGCAAAACAACGTCAGGAATTGAGGTTTTTCCCTTTTTTTTTGTATGATTTGACACAGTGTTGTTCCTTTTTAAGTGCCCTTCAAAGTTTGTTTTTTAGTGTATAAAATTTCCCAAAAGCTAAGAAATGACCATTTTCAGTCGCTAGTTTAAAAACAGTTGTTTTTTTTAAAAAAAACTGAAAACAAACTCGAGAAAAGTTCGACGAGAGAGAGATGGAAAAATGGGTTAATAAAGGAAACGAGAAAGAAAAAAACGAACGAATCTTTTTTTAAAGAGGGGAAAAAAATGACAAAACCGGGGCCTGAGAGGGGAGAGAGAGAGAGAGAAAGGAGAGAGAGAGAGAATTCTTTAGAAATTCAGAAAAACAGATGGTTTATTGTTCAACATTATTTTGATAAATCGAGTGAAATTATTTTGGAAGTACATTCCGGGGGGTTTGTTGGAGACGTGGGTTTTTACACACAATACGTTGGAAAAACCTTCTCCCTTTTCTCTCTCTTTTCCCCTCCCCCCCCCCTCTCTCTCCCCTCTCCCCTCTCTCTTCTCCTCTCTTCTCCCCTCTCCCCTCTCAACGGGGAAAAAGTAAAATGTGAGAGCGCCCGGCCCCCCATATACAGTCATATGCCGCAAAAAAGCGCACCTTTCACACAAAACAAAAAGGTTTGCAAGAATTTTTAAAAAAAGGAAGATAACCCGGGCCAGCAGCCCACAAAAAAAAACAGAAAAAAACAAAACCGTGACAACAATTCAGCCCAGTGTTTTTAAATCCATAGTCGCATGTGAAAGGGACGTGACTAAAATGCGGGTTTTGCAAAATTTTAAATCCCAAAGAAAAAACCCTTTAAACCAAAATTTGACAAGGGAAATTAGGGGAAATTAAGAGTGGATAAGGGGTTTGTTGCTGAAAGATTTTTAAATGGCCTTTAAAAAAACCCTTTAAACCAGATTTGACAAGGGGATTAGTGGAAATTAAGAGTGGATAATTTTGGGGGCGTTCCCTTTAGGACAACAAATTAAAATCGGGATAGATTTTTGGGTTTCTTTAAGGTCCCAAAAAATCGGCAAAAAAAAAAAACAAAAGGGGTCTCATCTTCTTGGGGGCTGGTCAAAACGGACATTGTAACATTTTCAAAAATTTTCTGTTTTGGTATCAATCTGTAAAAATTTCGCCCTTTTAAACCCAAAGGAAATTAAGTTTAATTTTAATGTGAACTGAAAAATCGAAATTTTGGTTTCCATTTTAATAGGCTTTAAAAACTACAATAAAGTTAATAAAGGTTGTGTCAGTTGTTTTTTTAAAAATTCCTTCAGAAAAACCCTTCTCTGTTTTCCAACCCTGTGATACCGTAAAATTTTCCAAACCTTTTGACACAAAAACTGTTTTCCCTGATTTAGTGGCCCACTTTCCCTTCCTCTTTCGCTCATTTTTTTAAAGCCTTGGAAAACCTTTGTTGGAAAATCTCGTTTTTAAAAAAATTTGAACAAAGAAACTGAACCCTTGAAAAAAAGAGGAATTTGATCAGGTTCACCAAACACCCTTTTGTTTTGGGTGTAGGGATACTACTTTCCCAATTTTTTGCACACAATTAGATTTACTTTTTTTGTTTTGTCTATTTCATCAGTATCCAATTTAAAAACACATACAACAGTTTTGGTACAATCGGGGGCATCAAAAACTGAAAATTTTTTTTGGGTTAGCAAAAATTTGATTTTTTAAAATTTTGCACAAAATATCCCAACAACACATTGTTTTCTGACCATGTCTTCGACGGGACAATTTTGGCGGCTCAGGCCAGCAGCAAAGTTGGGGCCAAGGTACATGTAAACGTTCCTACTTCAACATCTTGATTTGCGTGTTCCATTTTTCATTTTTTTGACATTGGCCTCCCTTTCTAAACACTCTTTTTTGTTTGAATAGGAAACCTTTTCAGTCCAATTTCTGCAGTATTACAAATACATTTTTTTAGCTGTGTTTGAAGGCCACTAAGGGGGACAAAAAAAAGAAATATCAGCTCAAAACAATCAGTAGGTCGGTCTAAGATGGAAGCCTCTTACCATCATTGTTATATAAGCACAAATTCGTTAATGAAAAAAGAAAAAAACGTTGGAAAGTTCAAACAGTCCTACTTAAGTCCTTAAAGGGCATTACAAATAGTCATGTAAGTCAGTGCTCTTACAAAAAAATTTGACGGATTGTGTATTGCTTTAAGCGCACCACCAAAATTTCCCATCTTTTAAAGAAAAATTTTCCAAAGAAATGTCTCTTGCGGTTTCCCAATGTTTGGGGGAGAGAGAGGGGAAAAGGAGAGAGAGAGAGAGAGAGAGAGAGAGGAGAGAGATGACACGATCTTTCTTCTTGTTTCGTTTTTTTTTGTTTTGGTTGGGTTTTTGTTAAACCACACTTCAATTCCCTGTTAATGCTTGTGGACCACTTTACTGGTGGGGTGTGGTGTGTGTGTGTTGTGTGTGTGTGTGGTGTGTGTGGTGTTTGGGGGCGTGCATTGAGCGCTGTTTGTGTGTGTGGTGTGTGTGGTGTTTGTGTTGTGTGTGGTTGTGTTTTTTTATTGTTCTTAGTTCACTATAATTCTTGCAGGTACACAAACACTTTCTTGTGGGAGAGTGGTGCTGTGGTTTCTTTCTGACTAAAAAAGGCAGAATTTCTGGAGTAAAAGTTACCGGGAAGACGTATTCACTGGGAACCACGAAGCACACTTTCTCTGTAAACTCTGTGTGAAAAACTGGGCGATTTGTAGGTTATGTATGTGAATTCCCTCCCCTTTCAGATCACCACCATACAGCAGACGTGTCCGCTTCCTGTCCGCGCACACACAACATCAAGTGTTCATCTGGAAATCTGTCCATCCCGCACCTGACTCACCAACTACTTGCCTGTGATGTGAAAAGTCATTGCGGGGAAAACTGGAGAACGCTGAGACATGGTACGGGCGACTTGCAGAATGTCCCAGGACTGACACAGCCATACTTTTATTGTGACACAGCTGGGGAGTTCGTGCCTTACAGTGTGGTGTGTGATTTTCGACAGGATTGTGTGATGGCCCGTGACGAAGACTTTTGTGAACATCCCACATGCAAGAGGGGCATGATCGACTGTGGACAGAGACAGGTTGGAACTTTTTGGTTTTCCCTCTTTACAAATGCATTTGTGATTTTCTTCAGGTTCCTGCATAATCTGTAGACCACACAGAAGTTTCAAGTATGTCCTGTCACACTGTCTTAAGATTCTTTAAACTTCTCTTCTTTTTTGCTCTGTTCATTTTTCCATGCATCAATAGTGTCACTATTCCCACATTGTTTCTTATATGTTCCCTCTTTCACATTCATATCCAAGTTCCCTCATACATATTCATATCCCCAAAATTTTCATTTTCAGCAGTAGTAATCCATTTGTATATACTTATTATTGGGTTTTTGACATTAAACCTGCTTCTCTCTCTCTCTCCCCTCCTCTCTCTCTCTCTCTCCCCTCCTCTCTCTCTCTCTCTCCCTTGCCCCCCCCCCCCCCCCCCCACCTCCCATTCTCGTCTCTCTTAACCTGTTATTCCCCTTATAGACAGGGACTAGCTATGTGGCAAAATTCGTCTGCATCCTGAGAAGTTTATGCTAGGGCTTTTATGAAGGCGTGTATGGACATCACACCATACAAAAACAAAGATAGATTACTGCACATAATTGAAGCGCAATACAGACTGAATTTCTAGCTATTGTCCCAAAGTTAAGGCATACTTAGTAACATCCAAATGAACTAGTCTCATTGAACTAAACCATGCCTTAGAAAGCAGAACGGAGCAATTTTCACATCTGCAAGACTGAAAGAACGACAATAAACCGTCTTAAGGAATGTGGCTTCTACATCAAAGTCTTTTACAGAAATGTAGGACAAGAGTTGACAGCATTCCCAGGTATTTGATCTCATGAAACTGCTCTCAGTTTCTGGTAGAAGTAAAAAACCAGGGCCACAATGTCAAATGGTAGAGGCCGGGGAAAACAGCTTAGCCCCAGTTGGGACCTGGTCAAAGTGAACTTCATAAGACTGGAGCTCTTGACTTTGAACAGACATCTTGTCCTATGTGGGTAAGAATCTGCCCCAAAAAAGCAAAAATGAAGGCCCCCCATCACAAAATCGCCAAAAATAGTGAATCCTTTTCATAATTCCAACGAAAAATGAATACGTCTGGTTTAACACAAAAGTCGGTGGCATTCTCCCTAGCAATTATCCAGATATGTCAATGGCAATTCATATAGGTGAGGATTTAGCTAATTATAAGGGAAACTAAGTGCTTCAGTGTACTTTTCTTGCGGGGTATGTTCAAAATCCAAAAGCGTGTTCAAGTTTTTGATGTTATGTTTTCTTTATAACCTTGACAGAAGCAGATTGAGCGCCCAGGATCCCACTGAACTGAAACAGGGGGGGGGAAGAAAAAAGATAAGAAAAAAAAAAGTAAAATTGTACACATCAGAGTAAAAAATGTTCAGTTCACTCAAACTAACTATATTATATGACAAAAAACTCAAGCCTTTCATTCATAATATACACGCATTAAAGTTATCATGCCTATTCATTTATTAATGTGTTGTGTCAATCTACATATGTATGAAATGTATTAAAGTATTTCCATGTTTGTGAAGAAAATTTTCCATGGCAAATCGTTTTTGGAGGAAAGACACCTTTCGAAATAAGATGCACGCACATGTTCACAATGTGTTTCTTTCTTGTTAAGAAGGTAAATGGAAAATAAATGAACCTACTTAAACCTTTGCAAAATCACTCATGAGACTTCGAGTGACCCTTCTCCCTCTGTCTCGTCTGTCTCTCCCTTCCCCCCTCCTCCCCCTCCTCTCTTCTCCCTACACACAGTTGTAAAAAAAGCGTGAACCCCATACTTTTTGTCCATTTGAATTCAGTTTGACTTTTGCTAATGGCTGGAGGTTTAAATTTTGGCGGGTTTTTGGGTGTCTCTATAAAACTTTGTTATGTATATTACGCTTTTAAAAATTAATACACAAGAATTTTTGTGGTTTGTAAAATTTTTTTGCGTACGAATACAAGTTTTTAAAATCTCGTCATCTTCTGTTCAGTGTGTAAAAGGGAAAAAAATGTGATGGTTTCAAGATTTTATGACAAACATGACAGATTGATTGTCAACCTGGAAAAATTATATAGTTTATGAGATAAGCCCGCCAGCTGTGATAAAATTTGATTACCTGGAGGATTCACCTGACCCCCCCGGGGGAAAAAAAAACGCATGCCCCCAAAACTCATTTCCCGGCACAAGATGGCAATTGTTCCCTGTTACGTCATGTGTAATGACATGTTTTACTGCCAATCATGAGGATGAACTTGACTGCAAGAATTACAACACGTGCCCAGGATTTTATCGATGTCTTGACAGTCAGAAAACACTATGTCTGCACGTAAATCACGTGTGTGATGGTCTGCCACAGTGTCCACTGCAAGACGATGAACTGACATGTAACATCTCCTGTCCTGAGTCATGTGTTTGCTACGGATTTGCCTTCACCTGCAAGCACATCTTTGTCATCAGCTCTTTCCCTCAACTACGATACCTTGAAGCCTCAGGTAGTGGAATACGTATAAGTGACGTCACTCATAACATTATGCTAATCCACCTTGGGTTCAAGCGTGTGGATGGAAGAGTTTAAAAGAAGTCAAGCTACCCAATCTTCACAGTTTTGGATCTTAGTAAGAATCTACTCCATTCTGTCAACTTCAGCCACTTTATGGGAATGCCTGAACTTCGGAGACTGAGTGTGGCAGGCAACCCTTTGTACAACAACACTGTTTTTGCTCAGAAACAATATTTACATCTGCCACTGGTGTTCTTTAACATTTCCCATGTCCAAGCACATTATTTGAATTTGAGCAGGCTGTCAAGGGTTATGCCAAAACTGCAAGTTCTAGATTTGTCTTGGAATAAAATCAAGGTATTACAAGAAGAACGATTGTTTCAAAATATTCGATTTTTCAACTTACAGGGTTGTCCTATAATTGATTTCACTCCAGACTTTATGAAACACATGACAAAACTTACGTATGTTTTAGCAGACAACTTTAAATTGTGTTGTTCTGTTGGTGTTACCAGACGATTTCCGAGGCAAATGTTTGGCTCCATCCAATGAAATTTCGTCATGTGACGACTTGCTGAAATCAATCGCTTACCATTGTGCTCTTGTGACATTTGCTGTGGCTTGCTGTTTTGGGAAACTTTGGTGGTTTTATCTTTCGTACTTATTTTTTTTCAAAAAGCACCAAGACTGGTTTTGTAGTTTTTGTTCTTCATCTATGTGTTTCTGACTTTTTGATGGGAGTGTACTTAGTTTTCATTGGTGTGGCAGACTGGATATATGCAGGTTCATATCTTTGGAACGAAACTGCGTGGAGAAAAGGTTCAGCTTGTAGCATCGCAGGATTCTTATCCTTGTTATCATCTGAGGTATCAGCTTTCCTAGTCTGTTTTATCACTGCAGATCGTTTTCTCGTCCTCCATTTTCCTTTCAGTCAGATCCGGTTTGGAGTTAGATCAGCTCACATAGCCTGTGTCATCATGTGGGCTTTGGATTTACTCTGGCAATGGTGCCTCTGCTTCCTGTAACTTCACACTGGGAATTTTTCCACCAGACAGGTATTTGCATTCCACTGCCTGTCACCAAGCTGACTTCCCTGGTCACATTTACTCGTTTGGTATTATGATCATCTGCAACCTAATTCTGTTTCTCATGATTGGCATAGGTCAATGCCTTATTACTGGTCAGTGAGGAACAGTGGTATATCTAATAAGCTAATAAAAACCAGAACATGAGCATGGAGGGTACACAATCAAACGAAGCAACGTCATGGGCCAGTGGTGTCGTCTTTCCCGGGGAGGCCCAACGTGGGAAGGGCCCAAATTTTTGTGTTACCACTCAATTCAGGCTAAACCCCTTTCCCTCTACACTCTAAATTATAAATTTGGGAGAAACGGCGCGGGAAACAAGAAAACCCGTTTCCTAAAACTTTTTCCGTCCCTCAAGAAAAAAGGTAAAAAAGGGTTTGATGTTTATGATTAACAAGAAAAACTAAGATTTAACTATTTAAGCCATCAGTGGGGGCAGTTTAAAATTCAGTTGATGATTCTAAAAAACTGCGCTGAGATATGAACTTATATCATTGTTTCTTTCTGACTTCTCTTTGCTTTTAAATGGGGCTAATTTTAATTTTACTTTTCCATTTTTCCGATCAAGGTAACCAGTCCACACAGAATGACGTGTTCTCAGACATGTGAAAAACCCAGTGAATACATTCTAGAACTGACCTTTTTATGGCTTTTTTTTAAAACTATCAATAAAAAAAGTCATGAAAAAGTTAGTGTAAAAAAGAAATGCAACAGAAAAAAGGGACTCCCTTTTTTCTTAAACCCAAAACCGATCTTTTTTTTTCATTTTTTGTGGTCTTTATGAAAAGCGCTAGGTTTAAAAACTTTTAGGAAAAGGGTTCTTTTAAAAATTGTTTGTCTCTGTTGTTATTTTTAATGGGTACCTGCACTTTTTATAAGTTTATTTCAAATTTAAACATGGGGGGGCAACTAAAATTTATAAGGTAAAGGGAAAGTAATTAAAGCTGATATAAAAAATTTTTTTCTTGCCTCCCCGGGGGGCCCGCCAGTCGTGATGGACAAAAAGTGGGAAGTGTGCAACAAAGTTTTGGGTGCTTTTTGGAAAGGGACTGTTTCCGTTCCAAACTAGAACTTTTTTCAAAATTTTATGAATCGTCTTGCTGTTGTTTTCCCATTCCACTAGAAATATTGTTGTGCTGACTTTAAAAAGGAAGAAAAAAAAAAAAAAAAAAAAAAAAAAAAAACACCCCCAAAAGGGGCAGTCAAAGAAAGGGGTGGAAAAAAAAAAAGGGGGTTTGTAGCTAAGGTCTTCTAGAAGGCAGGGTTTCTTTTTTGTATTTAAAAAATATTTCCCTCCCATTCTCATGAGGATTTGAAAAAATATGCAGGGAAAAGAAACAAAGGAAAAAAAAAAAAAAAATGGCGCCTTTCCCAAAGAAAATGCTCTCCCCTTTTTATAGCAGCTTCCATTGCATTAAAAAACCCCCTGCGATAAACAAAGGATTTAAAGAATTTTCTTTCTTTTAAAAAGAGGCACTTTTAAATCAAGAAAATAATTTATACTAAAAGCGTCCCCCACTTTCGCGGGGGTTTTCGCGACTTTTTTTTTAAATTTAAAGGAGGAAATTAACAAATGTGCACTTAATTTTTGGGACAAGAGACGTGTCCCTACACACGCACAAACCATCCAAATGTGTACAGGGGATGAGTGGAAAAACCGCAACAAACAACGACAAAAACAAGAACACTTTTTGCTTCTTTTCAGAAGAATACTGCAGAAATTACCCCCCCCCCCTCCCTCCTTCCTTCTCTCACATGTTTCCCTCCCCAAATTTTTCCTCCACCCTTCCTCCCCATTCTTTTTCATGTTTCCCGTGGGTTTTTTATCAATCACATGTGAGTCATAGTTTTGTGGTGTCTTTCTTAAATGAGCATTATCAAGTCACCAAAAAGAAAAAAAAAAGTTGACAAAGCTTTTGAACTGAAACAAAAGGGGGAAAATTGTCAGTGTTTTTAAAGAACAAAAACCCGTTAAATGAGCCACTAAAGCAGCCCCCAAAATCTTCAAGAGATTTAAACACTTAAAAGGGGAAAACACAGGTATTGAAGGAAAAAAGGAAAGGAATCAGTGGAAGGCAAAATTGGGGAATTTTCCCTAACTTTCACCCTTTTTAATCACCTTTAAAAGAAAAAAACAAAAAAATTTAAAGACAAACTTTTAAAAAAAAAAAAAAAGAAGTGATAAAGCCCTTTTTCAAAAATTTACAGCTTGTTTTTTTCCCAGTCACTTTTTTTTTGATGAAGCATAAAAATGACGTGGATACTGGGAAATTTTTCTCTGCCCCTTTAAAAGGGCCCCGTGGTTTTTACCCTTCTGAGTATCCACGTCGTTTGGGTTTAAAAGGTATTTTTCATTGCTTTTCGTCGTGTATAAAGCCGTTTCTTGACAATACGCTAAAAGGCCCACACCGTGGCAACACCATACACCAAAGATTTGTTTCTCGGCCGTTTTTTGCTTCAATTTTTGTTCTGCCTTTCATTTTTCCTTCTCTCTCTGCACGGGACTGGGGATACCTAGTGGCCGACTTCTGCACCCAAACGTTGACAGGATGA
This sequence comes from Conus canariensis, assembly GCA_033310375.1. Lineage (NCBI taxonomy): Eukaryota > Metazoa > Mollusca > Gastropoda > Neogastropoda > Conidae > Conus > Conus canariensis. The sequence goes on along the minus strand of JAMYXO010004634.1, from coordinate 5,084 downwards.
TGAAGAAGGGGGGTTTACTCTGACCCGTCGCTGTCCTGAATGCCAGGTGTCTGTGGCGTTTTTGATTTTTTTCTGCACGATTTCTGGAGAGTTTTTCACGTGCTGTGGCTCAATCCTCATTTCTATGGAACCTGTCAACTGTGCCAAAGGGTCAGGAGACAGTGAAAGTATTCGCTGTTTTTGGGGAACGAACACTTGGCCAAAGATTTGCATGTTGTGAGGTTGCTCTCTTTCGGGGGGCTGATGCTGGGGTTTAACTACATTGGGGGGCTGCTTACTGCAGTTAATATAATAAAAAATTAAAATAAGGGTGTTGATGAAAATTGTTTGCAATAATAATAATGGTAATAATAAGAGTAAAAATAATAATAAAAAACAATAGTGAAATTTAATAATAATAAGGGCCCAATTACTAAAAAAAAATAATAACAATCTTTTAATTTAATCAAAAATTTTAATAAAACAATAAAAACATAGCATTTAAAAACGCCTTCCCAAAAGGTTCTTGCACTAAACAATCCACGCTCTGTGTTTTGCAAGGGCCCTCCCAAAAACTTGAGTAGGGGCTGACTAAAGAGCCCCCGGGCACTTCATTCAGTCGTTTTGAAATTTACCCGTAAATTTTGTCTTTTCACTCATTTCCCTTTTACTACCTTTGTTCTTTCAATTTCTAAAGCAGGGTGCATTTTACATGTAGCTTTGTCATCCTTTCCAAAGGGCCCAAAAACTCGCCTTTTTCCAAAATTTGGTGAGGGGGACTTTGGTGTGTGCAAGATTTAGGGCAGAATTCACACAAGGCCCTTTGGGTTTATGGTCTCATTTAAAGGGAAATGTTTGGGAAGTGGAGGGGAGAAACCAATGTTTACGTTAAAGGGAAAAATCCCTCTTTTAGAAAAAGGGCCCCTGCGGAGAATCGAAGCCACAACCCCGGATTACCCAAGATTACGAGTCCAGCTCTCTACCGCTGAGCTATTCCGGTGACCTGAGTTTGGACTCAAAATGGGAGGTTTCTGCTGTCAGATCCCTTTTCCTAAATCAGCAGCGATGACAATCGGGGGGGCCCTTGACCTTTTCCATTTAGGGGTAAAGGTGTTTTGTCTTTTGGGGGCCCTTTCAATTTTTTTGGTGACAAGAAGAAAGTCGGGGAAACTTCGGGGGATCCAAAAATTTGGGACGTCTTTCAAGGTGTCAGAGTCTTTGGGCACGGGTTTAAATTTGGCTCTTTTTCCGCCTGGTTCATTTAAAGCCCCTGATGAAGGAAGCGGATGATAACCCCACGTCACTGATTGATGTGATCCACCCTGATCCATTTGTTTTTAAAATGTGCACGTCATCCCAGCAATTTTAGACGAAAATAAACGTCAAACCGATGTCGTAAATACCGTCCCGTCATTGTGATAACTCCTTCCCCAAACCCCGAGCCCAGCAGGGCGATGACGTCTTTTTGTCGAACGATGACGTAAATAGTGCTCTGGATGCAAAGGTCCATTCTACACTTTGGAGTCCAAAAGAGAATGAAGCAAATATGATGACTGTGGCGGACGACGAAAGGCAAAAAAGTTCCATATTTGTTTTACAAAAGACCGGGTAGCTTTCACGCAGAATTTTTTGGGGGTGCCAGGAAATTCTTGTAACAGTTTGAAGAACTAAACGACCTTTATGATTTGTCCATGGTCAAAAAACTCTGAGAGATACCAGAAATCACCTGAGCAAAGACGGGAGGTTTTGCACCATATTCTTTGTTTTTCAGAGAGTCAGTGCAGTTCTTTAAGGGACGTGTTTCAAATTTCTGGGGGGAACATGCCCCAAAAGAAAAGTTTTGGGGGTAAAAATTTCAAACGTGGGGAGAGAGATTTTCTTCTCCACAAAATACAAGCCAGTCCTTCAGGGGGCCGATGAGATTCCTCAATACAGCTGTCTCCTTTTTTCCCGATCAAAAGCCCGAGGTATCGTGTACCAAAACACCCAAAAGCACGAGTAGTTAAAAAAACCAATTGGTTTGAAAGTGCCCAATTTTGTGAAGGAACAAAATTGAAAAGCCCCCATGGCTTTGCAGTGAAAAAACAGATGCTGCACCTGAATTTCCTGATTTGCAAATCAAAATTTTTGGTGTGCTTCGCTTTAAATTTTTTGCATTACCTTTTTATAAGTCTAAAAATGATTTCAGAATGAACTTGGAAACTCGCTTCACTGAAATTCAAGACATGGATATGGATTTTCTTTTGCCTAAAATTAAAAAGCGAAAACGAATTTTTTTGCCAGAAAATCCTTTTTTTTAATTCGTTCTGTGCACTTTTTTTAAAACGCAAATTTTGAGTCTTTTGAACTATTAATGAACTATGTACATTTTCATGCATAAAAAGGAACAAGGGAAAAATAAAACAAATTACCAAACTGGCAATGCTAGGGGAAAATTGCAGTCAATAAATACTTACAAACTGAATTTCGCTCCTTTTTAAACTTTAAACCCTTTCCTTTATTCAAAAAACAGCTGTAGGCGGGTTTATTTTTAGCAGGGGGTTTTTTTGAGATTGGCGTGCGCACTCTCGGATAGAACTTCTGTAACAGTTTTTCGTTGTCATGCTATGGGACTGAAAAGGGGAAATGGGCCCTATCTGATTGCCCTTTTAAATAGCCTGAAGTTTGTGGTTTGCCCCTTAGCTTGTTGGGCCCAAAAACAGTTCAGTTTGTTAAAAGCATAAAACTCAAATTTTGGGTTTGTTTCCTTGAGTTGCGGTCTTCGGCAGGCTTTTTTTGGGATACGGGGGGATTTTTTTTTTTCTCGGGCTTTCATAGTTTCTGATGCTATTAAAAAAAAAGGCTTTAAAATTGAGATTATAAACCGAGGTTATGGGTGGGGACGTGACCGCACACTTAATACGTGGCTTATCGTAAAATTTTTCACCCCCCAACTTTCATTTTAAAAAACCCAAAGTCTGGCGTTTATTTTTATGGTTTGTCAAAAAACAGCTGCTCTTGCGTGAAAAAACTGGAAGAATGAAGAGAAAAAAAGTAGGTTTTAGTGACTGATATTGACGAGTGTTTGCGAAAATTTGGGGAAAGTGTGGGGAGGGGGGGTTTAATTTTTGGGCCCTGAGTGATGCGAGTTTTGGGAAAGCTGGAGAGGGTGGTTATTTTTAATGAGTGATGCGAGATTTAGGAGCTGGGGAGAGGGTGGTTATTTTGGGAATGAGTGATGCGGATTTGAGAAGTGTGAGAGGGTGATTCCTCAAATATATAGGGGGGGAAAGGGGGCCCGCATACCCCGAAAACATGGTGCCGCAGCCCCAAAATGGGTTTGGGTTGTGGCAGGCATGACGAAATTTGTGCTATCTGTCGCGGGCGTCCGTGTTGTCTGGCTCGCCTTTCTGTTAAAAGCTTTTTTAAAACTTTTTACTGTTGATAAAAACCCTTCAGAACCCAAGGGGGAATTTAAAAATGAAGCATGTCACTTTTTCATGATTTTGTTGTTTTTTATTAAATCATTGGTGAGTGGTTGTTTTCCTGGCTTTGGAAGAGAAATTAAGGGAAAAAAACGCGACACCGGTTCCCTTTTCGTTTTCTTTGGCTGGCTTTGTCTTTTGGGTTTCCCTGAAATTACCATCATTGCCTGTCTTCGCCTCCAAAACCCTTCCCCCCACACCATCACCCATAAAAAAAAAACAACAACAACAACAACAACAAAATACAAGGGATGAAAATAAAAATTTAATAAATAAAAATTTTAATAATCTTTTTAAAAATTTTTCGGTTTTATGATAATAACATGATGATAATCGGGTTCAAGAATTACTTAGGCTGCCCGGTTTTTGTAGGGACCTCGAAATAAAAATTTCAGTATTTTTTAAAAATGACTTAAAGAAATCGTACAGTCGTGAAGGTTTGATATACGAAGTTTGTGTTTTTAAAAAACAAATGAAAAAAAAAAAAGGGTTTTCACTTTGGCGAAAGAGGCCAAACTTGTTTTGGTTTTTTTTTCCCCTTGTACGCTCACCCCCTGTCCAACAGAATGTGGCGGGGATATATCCAAGATGTAGAATAAATCGCAGCAAAAAAGTAAGTTGCATCCCTTTTTGAAGCCCTTTAAAGTTTAAAAAACGTTTCGTTTTGGGTTTGGGAAAAAAAGTATAACTGAAGTAATAGCATTTTGAAAAGTTGTGTTTCATTTTTATGTATAAAAATTTTTGCGATGTATCATTTTTGTGCCATTTTCCAAATTTTTTTTGAAGTGTAAAGATTCTCTCTCTCTCTCTCTCTCTCTCTCTCTCTCTCTCTCTCTCTTTTCTCTCTTTTCTCTCCTTTCGCCTGCATGTGTAGGGAAAGCAGGTGAGAGGGGACTTTTGGCAGAGAAAAGGGGAAAGGGCAAGACAAAGGCAAGGCAAAACAAGGGCAAGCCAAGGGAAGCAAGACAAAACAAGGCAAGGGCAAGACAAGGCAAGGGCAAAAAAAGGCCAAAACCCAAGGGCAAGACGGCAAGACAAAAACAAGACCCAAAGGGAAAGGGAAGGCAAGAAAGACAAGGACAAGACAAGGCAAAACAAGGGCAAGACAAGGCAAGAAAAAAGACCCAAAACAAGGCCCAAAACAAAATTCTTTATTTATGAGGTTTAAAAGATAAGCCCTGAGGGAGGGGGGGGGGTTTAGGAGGGGGTGGGCAAAAAACAGTTTTTGGGGTGTGGGTGGGGCTGTGTCTACATCAAACAATCACGACCTTAAGGTTTGGTTTTCAGACTAAAAAAACTGAACCCTTGTCAGTTGCTCTCCCACCTCTATGCCTGAACCCTATCGCACACAGATGAGTGGCCCCCCTGTGGCAATGGCCCCAAAACCCCGGGCCCACGTACTTCAGTCCTGTCCCCCGTTTTGCCCCTGGGGGTGAGTTTTGGCCCCGGTGCAGTGGGAAAATCCAAAAAAAGCTGGGGGGGAACGGCCGGGGTAAACCCCCCCGGACCGTGACTTTGCCCAAATCCGGGAAATTTTATCTGCCCCCCATAAAACCGGGGAAAAAAGGGAAAAGGGTTTTTGTCAATTTAAACTCCATTTTAAACCCTTTCTTTTTCGCGTACCATCATTTAAAGGGAAAA
>JAMYXO010004633.1:7500-17064 GCA_033310375.1 Conus canariensis | reverse complement strand
GCACAGGCATGCATAAACATTTCATAAGTCTATCATGCCATATGGCTTATGGCTTATGTGAGTGGTGTTCGCCATCGCCTAACAGGTTCGAGGGAACCTCTCTATCATAGATGTGGAATTTGTGACTGTGTTGTGCGGTGATCGTGTGGATTATTAGTATTATTTTCTTCGTTATGGAACGCCCGTCATTTTGGTACCTTTATTGTCTCTCTCTGTTAAGGGACAGATGTGCTACCATTCATTTTTTCTTTCTGACATTTCTGTTTCTCTTCCTCCATTCCGGCTTGTTTGGCTACCGCCCATTCAGCCGCGACTTCGCACGTGCAAATCAACTCACTGTTTCAGTCGCCACGCCGCCCGCTAGTATTCACTACAGTAGAGAAGACTTGCTCTCGCTCAAGGATGTTCTTTCTGAATTTCCCCCAACAGTTTGTGACACACTTTGCCATGTTGGATTAATGAACGCTGCACGGAGTCCCTCGTGGAAGAAGAAACGGCGACCATTTCGTGGTGGCCGCAGAAAACTGAAGAAAGGTGAGCCCATTCCAGTGTTAACTTCCACTCGCGCTTGTGTCACTCCTCCATCTGTTTTGACTGAGAAGCCACATAACAAACCCTCTTCTAGAAATCTTGTAAATCTGATTCGCATCAACACTCGCTCTGCTGAAAACCGTTTCTTGGACCGATCTGCTTCTTTCCGCCTATGTGTTTTCAATGCCCAAGCTCTGGGTACTGGAACTGAAAAACGGTTTGCCCTCTCCTACTTCATCCATGACAACAACGTTGATGTCTTCGCTGTGACCGAAACTTGGTTTCGTGCTGAAGGTGACGAAGCTAAGTGCCGTGACATCGCTCCACCCGGCCACCACACCATCTCCTTTCCCCGTCAGTCCCGCGGCGGCGGCATTGCATTTGTCGTCGCTGATTCACTCTCCCCTTTCCTCTCCACCAAGTCCTCCTTCCCCTTCACCCACACCTCCTTCGAACTGGCACAACTCACCCTCACCTTTCCCCACCAAACTTTCCACCTCCTGTGTCTGTATCGTCCCCCTCCAAACCCTAAGAACCGCTTGACTGACTCCACCTTTTTCGATGAACTCCCCGATCTGCTGTCCTACTGCAACTCTCTTCATGGCTCCTACATCATCGCTGGTGACTTCAACATTCATTTTGATCGCCCCTTTGACTCCACCACCTCCAAAGTCATCGACCTCCTGGACTGCTATGGACTGGTTCAGTGTGTCCACGCTCCCACTCACATTCGTGGACACACATTGGATAATATGATCCACAGGGTTGACCAGGCTGTGGTGAGTTCTGTCACTATCGACCACACCCTCCCGTCTGACCATGTCTGCCTCGTAGCTGATCTCCACCTTTTCCGCCCTCCACCTCGCAAAACGTACGTTCAAGCCAGAAACCTCTCCGCAGTCGACATGACTCTCTTCAACGCTGTCCTCCATTCTCACCTGTCTACTTCACCGCCGACCACTCCAGATGACCTCAACTCCCTTCTCCTTCGGCTCCTGGACCAGTACGCTCCTGCCTGTGGCCGTCTTGTCTCCAAGAGGCCACCATCACCTTGGTTCTCCTCCGTTGCGCCTCAGCTGCAAGAAGCCAAGCGTGAAAGACGCAGAGCCGAGAGACAGTGGCTCAAGTCCAGTCTGACAGTTCACAAGCAAATTTTCCAAACTGCCAACAAAATTGTTAACAGCCTTGTTCACGCTACAAAATCTGCCTATTACAATGCCAAAATTCTTGCATGCTCCACATCCAAACAGCTGTATAACATTACTAACACTCTTCTTGGTAAAACTGACTCCTCTCCTCTTCCTTCCAATCTCCCACCTTCTGACCTTCCACAGGCTTTCTCTGACTACTTTGTCAACAAGATCACTAATCTTAGGCTTTCACTGGACTCCCTGACTAATACTCATGCACCATTTCCCCATCCCCCTTTCTCGGGAACTTTCCTCACTTCCTTCCATCCTGTTTCTGAGGTCTTTGTAAAGAAAATCATCATGAAATCTGGCATTAAAACCTGTGAACTTGACCCACTACCAGCTTCTTTCCTCACCCATTGCCTTGACACTCTACTCCCTCATATTACCATCATCATCAACCACTCCCTCTCAACTGGCTTCTTTCCTTCTTCTTTCAAATCTGCAATTGTAAGACCTCTTTTGAAAAAGACTACTCTTGACCCTGAAATTTGAAAAACTACAGACCTGTGTCAAATCTTCCGTTTCTTTCAAAAATTTTAGAGAAAGTTGTTCTTGACCAACTGTTAGACCACCTTCATTCCAACAGCCTTGTCTATCCCCTTCAGTCTGCTTACCGCTCTGGACATAGTACTGAGACTGCTCTTCTCAAAATCTGTAACGACATTCTGACTGCCCTTGACTGTAACAATGTATCACTTTTGACTCTCTTGGACCTATCTGCTGCCTTTGACACTATTGACCACTCTATCCTCATTTCCCGCCTACATCACTCTTTTGGGCTTGATGACACAGTCTTGAGTTGGTTTCATTCCTACATCACTGATCGTCAACAAGTAGTTTCTATCAACGGCCTTTCTTCTAATCCCTCTTGTCTGACCTACGGCGTGCCACAAGGATCTGTCTTGGGCCCTCTACTCTTCATTCTCTACTCTTATCCTGTCTCTTCTATCGTCCAAGAACACCTACTTCAGCATCATTCCTTCTCTGATGACAATCAGCTGTATGTCTCTGGGCCTCTCTCTGACCTTCCTCTCATGATCCAAAACACCCAGTCTTGTGTAGCCAACCTTAAGGACTGGATGACCTGAAACAAACTAAAACTAAATGAAGATAAGTCTGAACTGATCCTGATCACCCCACCAAAACTTCAAAACCACCCTTCTGTTCCGACTTCCATCAAACTTGTTGATTCACCTATCACTCTCTCTCATTCTGCCCGCAACCTCGGTGTAACTCTTGATCAAACCCTGTCCTTCCAACAGCATGTCAGCAATGCCTGTCGCACTTGCTTTCTTGAACTCCGCTGAATTGCTTCTATTCGCCATCTTCTCTCAGAAAACACAACAAAAGCTCTTGTCTGCGCATTTGTTCTATCCCGCCTGGATTACTGTAACGCTCTTTTGTCTGGCTCTCCCTCTCATCTCATCAACAAACTTCAAAGAGTTCAGAATCATGCTGCCCGTCTCATCTTCCGCACTTCTAAATATAACCATGTTACCCCATTGCTCCGCTCTCTCCACTGGCTCCCTGTTCAGCTAAGAATATCCTACAAGATTGCCTCTCTCTGCTTCAAATCTATCGAGTCTTCCTGTCCTGAGTATCTCACCCACCTGTTACATCTTTACACCCCATCTCGAGCTTTACGTTCCTCATGTGACACTCGTATCTACAGTATCCCCACTGTTCGCACTAAAACCTTTGGTCAACGTTCCTTTGCCTATCAAGCTCCAACTACCTGGAATCAATTGCCTCGCTCTCTCAGATACTCACCCTCACTGCCCACATTCAAGCGCCTTCTCAAAACTCATCTGTTTCCTAGGTAACTTCGTCTTCCCTGTGACCCGACGTTTGCAATGTGTGATGCGAGTGTCTGCTTTGTGTGCGTTCGTGTCTGTGTGAGTGTGTGTTTGCGTGTATGCATGCTTGTGAGTTTGTGTCCTTGCTTTGGATTTTGATGCCTTTTTCTCATGTATGATTGTTATATATTGTGTGATTTGATGTCTGTTGTGATATTGTAAACGCCTAGGGCATTCAATTGATTAGGCGTCATAAATGTTCATAATAATAATAATAATAGCCCAGCCGACAACGAAGGCCATTTGTGTCAAAAGGAATATCAAACTTAGGAGAATATACAGTTAGGTGAAACATAATTTACAAATGGTCTATGAGGTATTTGAAATATGCTTTTTTAAACGCTGTTAAACTATCTTTCTGTTTTAAATGTGTAGGGGTTTCGTTCCATAATTTACTCCCAGAGTAAGTAAGGGATGACTTGAAAAGATCAGTTCGTGGTCGAGGGGTATATAGGATATTTTTGCCTCGAATTTTGATTAATGGAAATTTGTCATGAAGATAAGGTGGCGCAAGATTATTAATAATTTTATACATAAAGACAGCTTTATTAAAGCAGCATTTTAGATCGAATGGAAGAATGTTAAGATCTTTATAATCACTAGCCTGTAGAGAAGATTTCAAGAGTATCAGCTTAATAGCGTGTCTGTACATGCTTTCTAGTGGTTTTAAGCAATTTTTGCTGGCTAAATCCCAGTATGTAGAAGCGTAGTTAATGTCTGGTTGTACATATGCATAGAAATATAATTTTCTGGTATGTTGATCAAGGAAATTCTTGATTCGGTTCAACAAGAATAATTTTTTAGATAACCTTTTGGACAAATTAGAAATATGATCTGACCACAAAAGATTATTATCAACTGTAAGGCCTAATAATTTGTGTGATTTAACTTCTTCTAAGACTTTATCTTGTATACGTATTTTAAATAAATCGGTTTTCATATTTTGACGTTTTCGTCTGGTTGTAGTCATCATAAATTTAGACTTTTGAGGATGGAGGGCCATATGGTTCAAATTAGTCCACTTTGCAAGTTTATTAAGATCATTCTGTAATTTGATACATACTGAGTCAGCATCTTTGTCTTTATTGTGGAGAGTAGTGTCATCAGCAAATAGCTCACATGGAGAAGATATATGTAAAGGAAGATCATTTATATAAACTGAGAATAAGTTAGGCCCCAGGACTGACCCTTGGGGAATGCCATAATTTACTGGCATAAGAGAGGAAGTAACAGAATTTTTAAAGACTACTTGTAGCCTACAGTTGAGAAATGAGGATATGAGTTTGAGAGTTTCAGGGGATAAACCATACAATGTTAGTTTTCTTAACAGTAGATTGTGATCTATAGTGTCAAATGCTTTAGCGAAGTCGACACAAATTGTTCCTGTGAAGAGATCATTGTTTATGTTTAAATGCCATTGTTCAATTATATTTGTGAGCAAGGTGTGACAAGAATGATTTTCTCTAAATCTGCTTTGATTAGAATGTAATAAATTGTATTTCATGAAATGTTTGTGGATGCTATATTTAATGTGTTTTTCAAGGGGTTTAGATAGAATAGATAGGATAGATATAGGTCTGTAGTTAGCAGGATCAATGGGATCACCAGATTTTAAAAAAGGTAAAACTGTAGCATCTTTGAAGGATTGTGGATAACCACCTTTATCAATGGAAAGATTGTAAATATATGTAAGATGCTCTGATATAATCGGAGCAGCAATTTTCAAAATTGTACCATCTATATCATCTAAACCTCGAGAACTGGACTGATTTAATGAACACAATTCCTTATAAACATCATGTACACCAATAAACTCGATCTGAAGATTACATTTTATGTTGTTTTTTTTATACACAGTACGCTTTTAGCTCAAATAGGTCATCGTCTTTTGAACAGTCAGATTTGATCGTCTTTTCTGCAACAGTTGTGAAGTGATCCTTTAAGAGTTCAGCAGACAATGTTCTCTCAGAAGGAGCACTAGATGACAAGGTTTTACTGGAGAGCTCATTGATAGCTTTCCAGATCGATTTAGAATCTTTTTTACGGGAAATAAGGTCACTAAAATATTTCTTTTTGGCGGCTCTTTTCATATCAGTTACCTTATTTCTTTGCTTTTTAAATTTATCATCTTTACCATTTGTTTGCAATAGAATATCTCGTACATTAATGGCCTTTTCGATTTTTTCATTAAGCCACGGTGGCTTACCCCTTGGTTTGACACGTTTAGTTACCGATGGCACGTGTTTGTTAAAGACAGAGATAAATATGTCATACTAAGCAGCCAGCTCTCCATCAGGGTCATTGTGCTGATACACCTGAGAAACATTTGCGCTACACAAATCGGACAAGAAATTATTAGAATCGAATTTCCTATAGCTTCGAAAGGATATACATTTGTGAACATTTCTAGGAATTTTAACCCCCTTTTTGGACCATGTTAGACAAATTGGAAAGTGATCACTGAGACCATATACAGGCACAGCTGCTTCTACGATATTAAATGGGTTTGTTGCGTATATGTGGTCAATTAGTGTTTCGGAGGATAGATTTTTCCTAGTCGGTGAGTTAATTAACTGTGTCAAATTCTGTAGTTCATAAACCCGTTTCCATTTATCATGTGGTTTAAATAGATCAGTGTTAAAATCTCCTAAAATTATAATCTCAAACGAACATATTGAGACATCCTCCATCATATGTTCGAACCGATCGAACCATTCAATACGTTCGTTAGGATTCCTATATAAGCAGCCTAACAAAATCGGTTTAGTACCCTTCACATAGATTTCTATCCATATGCATTCTATGTTATATTTATCCAAACTGTTGATCTGTTTATAATTAATCGAGTTGTGAATATAGGTCACTAAACCTGTTTCAAACTTTGTCTTTGGATCTCTTCTTATAGTATTATAACCTTGAATTGAAACTAAATTATCAGGTACTATATGGAAAGTCGAGATTCTGAAAAACAAAAACAATGGAAACAGTTACTGGAATTGGATAAAATGCTGGGCACATCAGAAATTTTGTTTAAAAGATGACACACGTTTAAATAGCCTATTTTCAATCCGAATTCAGACAACCATTCATTCACTATAGATGAAACTGATATACAAATAAACTCTACGGATTAGACAACACTATAGATAAATGAGTAGAATAATAGTCAAACAGCAGGAAAACCTGTTGTAGATAAATTTCAGCAACAGAAAAAGGCAGAAAAAGATTAGCTGCTGTAAACAAGTCAAGAAGGATAATTTTATAACTACAACAATATGTGGCAAAACTCAGCAAGAAAAAAAACGATAAGCAATCCGGGGACGAAATACAAACGCCGTGAACCAAAAACAGAATAGAGTTCACTAGTTCATTCCGATAACCAGGGTCCGGTATCAACAACACACAATCCTTGCGCACGTGGCTGCACGCGTCACTGCCAGCGCTAACACTTACGTGCACATCCGCACATATACATACGCACTCATATACCCTCACACAAGCTCCTTCCTTCCCTCTCTCTCTCTCTCTCTCTCTCTCTCTCTCTCTCTCTCTCTCTCTCATTACATACATGAAAATTCTTAATTGTAATCATATCGGTGAACATGTTTTTATGCCAGTGACATTTGAATTATTCTTGTTAATACCGAATCAGACAAAGGAAACAAGGAAGTATCCGATTCGTTGATAGATTTCATGGTAACTACTACATGGTAATTCTCATATGGTTACTCTTACATGGTAATTCTCTTACATTTAATATTTGACAGTGCACCATTCTTCCTCCTTCATTCTCTCGCCCTCCCCCTTCCCTCTCCCGCTCCACCCGCCCCCGCTTGTTAAACCCCCACAGAGAGAGAGAGAGAGAGAGAGAGAGAGAGAGAGAGAGAGAGAGAGAGAGAGAGAGTATGTATACGCACGCACGTGTGTGCATGAATGTATGTATGCACACACACACACACACACACACACACACACACACACACACACACACACACACACACACACACACACGCACACACACACACACACACACACACACACACACACACACACATTTCATCTCACTCAAAAGATGGTGTGATGTATAAATAATATGTTCAGGAGTACATTATCCAAACCTATTTTGAACCATGCCTACACGTTAACGAACTAAAGATATAATTACCCCTAAGCGTGTGAAGAAACACATAAATAAATAGAACTGTGAAAACAATCAACCACGAGATATAAGTAGCTGATGAACATATCATTAGGAAGAAACATAAGTTTATGGTTTGACTCCTGCATTTTAAAAGAGTCTTCGAAGGCATTTATCCACAATATTACAAAGAAACTTTGCAAATTTTACAAACATATCTTAAAAGAAAAATCCCTGACAAAGTACATAAAGACAAATCACTGAACAGATCTTCAAAGAACAAAAATGGTCCATTTGTTTCAAAGGCTATTGTTGTAAATGAATTGATTAACGGATGATTCCGGGTTACGTCAGATGGTCCATTTGTTTCAAATGCCATGGGTGTAAACGGAATAATTCACTGATGATTCTGTGTTACGTCAGGGTGTGGAGAGGCTTGGACAATCAGGAAGTTCACAGCTCCACGCACTAATGGAGTATAGGAGACAGAACCAGTATGGCCTCAAACCCATCTTCTCAGACAGCTGGTTACCCCTTGTGCATGTGAACTCTGTCGCCTTTTAGTTCTGTCTTCAGTGGAACACTTCTTTTGGTCCTTATTGGTGATGAATGGTTTCTTATTCTTATACCTTTGAGACACAGCCTCCGCCAACTACAAAGGGAAAATTCTGAGATAAGTCCATTCATTGAGACCTTACATGTCTATCGGTGTATGTTGAACAAAAGACAGCAAACCAGAGTTTTTGACAAAGACAACAGAAGAATTCACATGGATCTTCCTACCAATCACAAAGTAGCTGACAGAATTTGGCGAGTCAAATAGTCGAAATGTATACCAATATTATATACTTAAAAAAAAACATAAGATAGGAGAGAATATATAAACAGAAATGGCAGTTTCAAAGTCAGGTTACTGCTTGCAGAATTTCAAACAAACTGAACAGAAAAATTACTATGCCACCGAACGAAAGATGGTTGTAATCTGGAGCGAGTGGTCCAACCACTCTATTACCTCCCTTCCTCCCCCTTCCTTTTCCTTCCCCTCTACCCTCACCATTTTCCTTATATACATGACTTCCCCTACTCTGTACTCGTCCAAGGTAATTATAAACATTTTTGTTCACATGACCACTTCCTAGTGTGCTTTAGCTTTAGAAAACAGCTGGGTTGAGAAGGTTAAAATGGCTGACACTTTTCATGATTCACTGCAATCTCTTGCTCTTGCTCTTCTATTTTACCATTAAAAACATTGTTTTTCGCTCTCTTGTGGTTTTGGTTTGACGGGGTATTCAAATTCTTGCTTAACTGATAAATACAAAGCGCATTGTCAATATTTCGAATGATGCAGTACTTCACATGATCATGTTACGCTGGAGGCACGTTTGGCAGTAAAAAAAATGAACGACAAATGAGATGCACGCTTCCACCCAACCTGTCAAGATTTCTAAAAAAAAGTGACATCTGTGACAGAGTCGGAGAAACAAAGCACTTCTGTTATTCATACAATGACTCTCTCCTCTAAAAACAGACAAACAAACAAACAACAACAAAAAACCTAAAGCAAGAATTAATTACAACGACAAATAAACTAAGGAAACAACAGCAACAAAGATATACAAAAAAAATCAAACAAACGAAAAGCAAAGAAAATTCAACGCTTCTCCCTTAGGAGGAATGTACAGCAGGCATGGTCCACATTTTTTTTTCGACCATACGATTTTGGCTGCAAAAACAAAAATCAGAAATAATAATGGCTACGAAAACAAAAATCAGAAATAACAATCATCATTTTAAGTGACATTCATAACTGAGATCTCTATACAATAATTCATAAACTTTGGGTAAA